>ML802315.1:17027-52824 GCA_009831015.1 Picea engelmannii
TGTGTTATATATGGTTTTCCAAATGGCCATACCATAATTGTTGCTACAACAATTACAACAACCTCTTGCCTTCGTGCAACTATATTTGATGTTCCTGGTTGTCCTCAATTCTCCTTGAATTATTGTATCCTTTTATGCTCTTACTATAATCATTATGCATGATTGTTCTCTATCCTAAGCACTCTTTCCCATTCAAACCACTTTTGGCCACTTTTTCATTTCTAGCCATATACTATGTTGATATTAGTCTTCAACATTCATCTATTACTTGGATCTCTCTGACCATGTTGTCTTATTGACCTTGGATCCTCAATATCCATTTACTTTTCTAGACCAAATTGATTAAGTCCTTCCTTGACTAAACAATTTAGCACTTGTGGTTGCTTGCATTATTCCCTTCCTTAACCAGTTGGCCTCAAACTTTACTTGCATAGTCAATTTTTGGCATATTGCAATGCTACACAATGTCTTATTTTCCATCTTCATAAATATTAACTCGAAGTGGTTAACATTACCTTTACTTTCCATCATAAACTCCATTGGTGCTTCCAGCCTTCTAAAATATAACCAATGGCTCCTCCCCACTTGAGATGGGTCCTCTACAGGATTTGTCTCTTTTTCCTTCCATGCCAAGTATAGAACCATTTTCTTCTTCATGGTTCCTTATTTTTCTCCCTTCAGATTATCCACCCCATGCTTTAATTCTTTTGACTTTCCATCCCAATCTACTTTGGGAACGCACTCTGTGCCTTTGGAACACACTCAACATTCTTTATATGCATCAAAAATCCCTTTCATTGCTGTCATCATTCTTGAGTACTGCAATATACTCCAACTAAATTGGTATCCATCCCATGTTACCTCTTTTCATTATCTCAAGATGTTCAAGTGCCTTGATCAATCCCAGAATCCTTCTTCCATATATGGAATACCCTTCCTTGAAGTCTAACTGCATCCTTTTGAAGAATTTCTTCACATAATGCCTACTTTATTCATCTTTTGGCACTCTTTGGAATACATGCACTTTCATTACTTCGCCCCTAAAGTTATGCCACTTGTACCATGCTTCGACTATGAACTTTTGATAACAAAAATGGAGGTATTACTCCAAATCTGCATAACTAATACCTAGATATGATGCAATTTATCTCCCTATATGCACTTTGTCTTTCTTTATTAGAAAACCTAGCATCTTGGCATATCAATCCTTTTAGAAAATATTTTCCCACAATGTACTACTTATGTTTACATTGGCGTCATTTAAAGTGAAATGGAATTTCACTACTTTATCCACTAAATGATTTACCCTTTCACCCTAATTCCATTGAGCACTCTGATTAGCATAAGTGGATTTCTCGCAGTGAATTCCTTTACAAATATATATATTTTTTATCTTCTTGGATTCCCAAGCCTTCATGGATGCCCTAGATTCATATCATAACAATATTCATTCCTATATTTTGATAATGTTGTTAGGAATCCTTGACATATCACTCTTTACTTGAGTGCCCCAACTCATCTTTAACCAAAGTTCAAATCTTTTTATCTTTTGGCTAAACCACTTTTCATGATTCCATCTGTACCCATTGTTCATGCATTAACATGAATTGTAGATTGTCTCTCTCTTACTCAGCATCCCTGTTTGATATGCATATTTTTCATCTAGAAATATGTTCCCCAAAATAAAAATTTCACTGGAGGTCTTCCATATTTTTCATTGAACCCAAATTTCTAATCCTTCCAGCTTCCTAAAGAAACCACATGCTCATTTTGAAAATATACACCTTCCTTATTCCTCACATATGAAAATTTCCTTGCATATGTTATATTCTATCAGTCAACTTAAGCTTTGTAAAATATTCATGCAACACAATTTGTTAGAAAAATCAATAATCCTAAAATTTTGGATAAAGCATGCATAATTTTGCCCCTTTAAGTGCATCAAAAAAATTCATTCTAACTTCCTTGTGAATTATTTTGCACCATCAAAGTTCTAGGTGTATAATTGGATTCCTCTATCCAATACCTTTCCAATGATTATTTCCTTACCCCATTATGAGTTCGTAGCAGCAAGTTATAGTCATTTGAATATTGCTAATTTACCCCTTTTTATACGCTTTGCATCCTGGTGCAATTTCTCCCAGACACCAACTTCTGCCACTTGTAGAAGAAAATATGTCAAGAACTGGAGAAACATTTTATGAGACTAAGTTAAAAAATATCATAGGGAATCCATAACAACTCTCATATTGTTCATCTAATGTTCACGTCAAAAAATACAGTAATCTGGAAACGACAACTTTGTCATTTTTCACCCCTTTTTCAAGACTAGAATTTTTAGCCAAACTGGTTATCTCCCAAACTGATCATTTCTAGAAAAACTTAAATAAACAAAATTTGTAGGAATTGATGATTATGAGAAATGTCAAGTAAATATATATTTTCCATATTTTCCATTTGGGGACCGTTTTCCTCCTCTGAAAATCCCAAAAATCCCCAAAAGGTGGTCAATAATAGTGGATTTATTCCTATTTTGGCACCTCCACTCCAAACTCCTTGGAATATGAGGAATCCCTTCACATAGTATTTTCATGTCTACATATTTGACATTGTGCATAATTTTCAAGAGTAATTGTGCTCATGCCACTAAGCTTGACCCTATTCTTCAAAAACAAGTAATTTGCACTTTCTAGAAAATTAGAGCATAATTGACCAATGGCCCTCTCTAGAATTTCTGTAGACCTCCTTACTCCAGAAAAAACCGAAAATTTTCATCGTGAGCCAACTTAATATTCTCTATTTATAGCCAAAATACGATTTTGGCTCGAGACTTAGTTTTTTTCTTTTGAAACTGTGAAATGATTTTGCCTATGTGGCATCTTTGTTGATGTAGTTGTTGATGTCGCATCTTGGGTCCACATGTCACCCCGAGGTGATTCCATATCAACCTCTTGGACTACCTGGGCCTACCTTGTCAACCTTCTCTTACTTCTTCCTTCTCTCCTCTATCTCTCTTTCCTTTATGTGGGCCTTAAGTTTCAATAATAAATTCATATTTTTCAGCCCCACCTACCCAGTTGGCACGTTTATGACCCAAATTGGCCACTTTGGCTATAAACTCTCCATGTGGCGCTTTATTATTTGTCACGAGGATGGGCGGGTCCCATCCCACACCTTTTTCCTTGGTGCGTGTGAACTTGCATGTTACTCCACATCCGACGGCTAAGATCGTGCGAGATCAATGATCGAAAGGCCATGTTGCACTCCAAACATGCCCAATGTTTTAAAAACCCCTTGGGTCACAATGATGGTTTTCCCATGCTACATGACACGTTCTAGGTGATGTTGCATGGTATAAGGGCTAGAGCCAAAGCTACTTCGCCCCCATGCAACAATGGTTTATGGTATCGACTAAACCACCCAATGCACATAGCTCCCATGTCACCTACCACCATGCCACCCACTTCCACTGTACACTTGTCACTGTGGCACTCCACGTCACGCTAACATTATGTATGGAAAAAAAAAAAAAAAAATTTGAATTTTTCAAAAAATCCCAAAAATGCATAATTTCCAATTTTTCGCATAGGTCACCATGGAACTCCGTAATTAAGCTTCCTATGGCCAATTTTGGCCTTGGTTCTGCCAATTTTTCCTCTGCACATGAAATTCGACTCTTCCACATCTAATTCTCCATGCATTACACTGCAGAAATTAGGGATTTTTTTCAATTTCACCCAATTTCACCATGGTTTCACTACAATTCTAAAATTCGGCCAATTATAGGCCCAAAAATGCCTAAATAAACCTCTACAACTACCAATTACATCCACGCAATACTGATACCACATTTCTTGGCACGAATTTCACTCGAATTCGCACAAAAAATAGGGATTTTTACCCAACTTTTCCATGGCTTCATTGTAACTCAAAAATTCATAATTCAACCAATTTTAGGCCTAAAAATACCCAACCAAGATTAAAAATGAGGATTTTCAATCCCAGGGTTCAATTCCTTAAAATTCTTCATGAATTCCTTCCAATTTCATAGGAATAATTTTCACAAACATGTTGTAGACAACCTTTGTTATTTAGTTTCTGCAAACTCGAATTCAGTGCTTTGTCTCTAGCCCATGCAGGCTCAGATTTGAACATGTGGCTCCGATACCACTTTGGAATGTCCCCATCCCCAAGATGGGAAATGCCACATAAAAATAATGACTCTCTAATAATAATTTATTAATTAATATTCCCTGCATATGCAACAATATGCAAAACTAACAACATACAATAATCTGTGCATAAATATACAATTACAACAACATAAATAAATATATTACACACAGTAATTAGCATGTAAATACTCATAAAGAGACACTTATCTTTTGTTTTAAAACATTGACCGCATGCAGGCCTCAGACATTCCTCCCAGATTTAAGCCTCACTGCTCATAATCTCTCAACAATGGGTCACCCTCGAGTTGGGGCTATGACTCCACCAAGGAAAAGGTTCTCTCACCAATCCAACTAAAGTATAACCATTAACATAATAAAACAAAGGTTCTGGTACCAATGCTAGCAGCAGTTTCTATCTCATAGCCTATCATTCCCCACATGTATGTCCCACCCCAGGAAGTGTACCCCTTCTCTGCTCAACAGTCCTTCGGCTATCCCACTTTCCTTTCGGGGCTTCAACAACAGGATGAACAAGAATTCTTAGATCATTGTAGCTCCTGGAACACATGGTTGTTCTAGAATTACAACACCCAACCAATAGTTATCTCACCCAGAGAGAATGCTTGCAGGCCTGACAACCTTCTTCTTCAACCAAAATCACACAGGCCTAACAACCTTCCTCTTTAAATCCAAACCACCAAGGATTTATAGGGTTTCCCAATCTCCATATCTCCACTCTCCAGCCATGGTACTTCAAAATAGAGTGCATGATAAGAATGAATGGTAAGAATGATGAGAATGGAAAGACTTACACTAATTCTCAATAATATATATGCATGTGTCTAACTTGACATTTCTCACACAAGGAACTAACATGTTCCCCACTTGTAATGTGTTCCCTTCCCTTGGAAACTTAGGATAACATAATGTTATATGACTTTAGGACTTAGGAATAATATTATTATATTCTTAGGATCAAGTCCCTTGACCTAGCCCCTTATCCTTAAACTTTTAGCCCCCTTTCCCTCTCATGGAATCCTATCCCCCCATAATCTTTCGTCTGATCTGGTCTGTAGAAGTGATGTATTTTATTAACAATATGAATGATTACATATTACAATAATAGGCTCAAAAGCCTTTTAGAAATTATCGTCTAGGCTCTTTGGCCTAATAATCACAAAGGCACTTTGGCCTATAATATCCTGGCTCACTAGCCTATAAACATATATACATTTACAATTGGGGATCAACCTAGGGGTATTACATCCCAAATCACCTACTAATATAATTGATCTACCTCCAAAAGAAATAGTGGAATACAACTGCTTGATTATGTTAAATCGTTTTTCATTGTTTCGTCACTTAAATCAATGCATATTGTTTTGCATTATGTCATTATTGAAATCATTGCAACTAATTGCTCTAAATCATTTATCATTGTATAATCACTAAAATCAATCCATAGCATTGTTTTTCATTATGTCATTATTGAAATCAATGCAACTAATTACTCTAAATCATTTATCATTCTATCATCACTAAAATCAATGCATCACATTTTTTTGCATTGTGTCATTATTGAAATCAATGCAACCGATTTTTTGAAATCATTTTTCATTGTACCATACCTAAAATAATTGTGCCCTATTGTTTTGTGTTAGATCATTGCTAAAATCATTTCAACTCCCTTATTGCTATAAACCATTTTTTTTATTATCGTTAATCAAATCAATATGTCATATTGTTTTGTGTTATATCATTAATGAAATCAATGCAGGTACTCAATGATTGATATTACATTCTTTATTAGTTTCCATGGGTGGAACATATCAATAGTATAAAACTAAATCTCCTTCATTGTGAAACATTCTTCATTTTGATAGTCATATTAACATGGGACAACTCCTAATTATACATACAAATCACATTTGAGAACCATTTATAAGAATTGTTAAATTTAATTTATGCTTCACCACCAAGCATTATTGAAATTCCCCAACTAATGTGGACACACACACACACACACATATCATACTTAATATTTTAAAATGGGAACGTCATTTTTTTATTCACTTATTGATTCATATTTAATTGTTTTTAATCAAAATTCTTTTTGGGGGGACAATTTTTAATAAAATTGAATCTAATAATATTTTTGTTAAAGATTTAGAGATTTGGTAATAATTGATTGTATGTTTTTTTAATCTAAAAAACACCAGGCATTATATTATATTCACAAAAATTGTATAGTCAAGTCGGGGGGGGCCTACCAAAAATTTGAAACCAAGTCCGCTTCCTGGCCCCAAACCAAAGATGTCCCATATCAGTTTAACAGTAAATGCCAATGAGGAGCATGTCCAAAAGACAAAAACATTATCTTCTAGATGCAGTGAGAGCATAAACAACTGAACAAGCTGAACTTGAGTCCTAAAACTCGATTCTAACAGCATAGCTATGATTTACTAGAGTTAAAAAGTAAAGGACGTGTGTGAACCAGATATCCACCAACCCTTTAACTAGAGTCATCTATCATAGTTGTACCCTTGCTTGGCTTGGCGTCACTGAGCCCAACCAGATTCCCCCACTTCTTTGGTTCTGCATCGACTTCAATTGGGTATGAAGTTGAGTCAAACTTACTAGGAGAGCCCCCATCTTCTGACTTTTCTTCTAAAACCTGTGCAGCTGGAGAAATTTTGAATCTAATGCCATACTGGGATTGGTAAAGAAACTCAAATTTTCCTTCAAGAATGCATAAGCCGTGGAGAATCTTTGCCTATTCATTCCTTGACTAGTGCAACACGTGTCCCACTATGGATTTTACTAACCAATAAGTCTTTTTTATGCAAAAATATTTGGTGTCCTTGGTCCACGAATAGAATGGGTCATGCACCCAACCCTCAACTTCCTCCAGAACATGTATGTCTGACAAAGCCTCCTTATGCTCGCAAACCCATCCCTCGACCTCTTCTGCCACCTTCTTCTCATCTTCATATCATGATTCAACAAAATGGTCCCCTGTCGCCCAAGCATCTCTTACAACCCAAGTGTTTTCTGCAGAAATTCTAGAGGTGGAGGCCTCCCTGTCGTGACCCCCACCTCGACATATTTCCCCCCCTCTATTCCTCAGGTGTGTTGTCGTGAACCAGCTAGGGACCAAACTCCTTGCAGTGTTGTCTACACCCAAGCTTAATCAAAATCCCAGCAGCCAATTACCAGAATTGTGACAAACACCTCCCTAGGGGACCCCATATCAATCTCACGAATGCTCTCACCAATTGCAGGGGTTTTCAAATGTGAGCACTTGTTCTTGGTATGCTCTGGATCATCGACATACTGTCAAATTTGACACCCCAACTCTCCAACATGAAAAAGAACTTGCATCCCTCGCACAGTAATGAGAACTGGTACAATTACATTCTTCATCTTTAGGCTTCGACATGAATTGGAATGAAGGTTGTGTGCCAACCCTCTATCACTCTACCTTTAGCACATGTCACCTACTCATTTTTCCCAGCCTGATCTCATCCTCAACTATCATATCCATCAATTTACCACCTTCTATCATCATGTGTTTGCTTCCCAGTCTCTTCGTCACATGGTCAGTGTGTGGTGATCTCCGCATCGGGCCAAAACTGCTCCATGTGGGTGTGTGTTGTCCCATCGGATGTAATGTCCCCTCCCATTAACCTCTACTTGGTAATGCTACCTAATCCACTGTTTCTTTACTTTACTGCTCTGATATATATATATATATATAATGCAAATTTTAACCAGACATAAACATTATGTTCATACACATATTCTTGTGGAAACGACAATAACACATACAACTTTAATAGATGAATTACATTATGCTATCACACAACATAATGCATAATAATAGTAAAATCATACATGCAGTAATCACAAGAAAAACCCATAAATATAACAACATATATAAATACACAACATGTAACCAAACTTGGAAATAATACTTATCTTTTAATTGAAGTACATCAACTACATGCAGACCTTCCACGAACCTCCCAGCCTTAGACCATGTTGCTCATCACTCTCGGCAGTGGGTCACCCTCGAGTTGGGACTAAACTCCATCGGGCAAGGGATTCCTAGGCTAGGCAGGGACAACAAGAAGTTGCACAGTGCACACAGGAAGGATTTCCTTCAAGTATCCACTTACGCCCAAAGCTCATAGATTCTCATTCCCCATATGCATGTCCCACCCCAGGAGTGTACACCTTCACCGTCACACAGTCCATCAGCTGCTACACCTCCCTTTTCGGGGCTTCAACAACAGGCTATATTAGGAATTCTCAAAGCTTTGTAGTTGCTACTGGGTTCCCTCCAAGAGAACTCACTTCCTCAGCACACTCTCTCACCTAGAGAGAGTTGCTCACAGGCCTGAAAACCTGCTTCTTCAATCCACGGGCCTAACAACCCGCTTCTTCACTCCTGCTCCTCAGCACACGGGCATGATGATGATGCAATAGAAACCAAATGTGGGGCATGGTGAAACACAGGAAACCCGTAGGGTGCAAGTTCAGTAAGATATCAGCTCATGCTTGTTGCAGAGGTTCATGCGATTGAGGTATTCAGCAATGGTAGACTAGCTCACTACATGACTACTTAGTGCATGGGTGCATGGGTGAAAATGGGGTAACAAATGGTTAGCATGGTCCGAATGGTGAGCCTGGTGAGAACGAACTCATGAGGAAAGATGGCCAGAATGGTTTGTGAACCACGACAATGATGGAATTTCCCACATAAATTTGCATGCACCCAGGTTGACACCTGGCTCTCTTGGGAGCTCGCCCCCCTCCACTTGGAGTTCGTTCCTCTCCCTCAAGGAACTTAGGATAAATTAATATCCTATTTACAGCCCTTTAGAATAATAATTACATATTATTCTCTTGGGTTTAAGCTCTTAAGATTAGCCCTTTTTTCATCAATCTCTTAGCCTCCTCCCTTGTCCAAACTAGTGGAGCTTAGTCCCCCATACTCTTTATGTGTGGTCGTTTTACACACAACGATGTTTTATATTAATAATATGAATATCTACATGTACAAAATAGGCTCTTGTTCTTTAACATCTAGGCTCTTGATCTTTGACATCTAGGCTCCTGGCCTAATCAACACATAAGCCTACTAGCTTATAAATATTTGGCTCACCAGCCTACAAAACATGTTACATTCATAATTACAACTGGAGCTCGGCCTTGGGATATTACAATCCCCTCCCCTTATTTTTTCCTTGTCCTCAGTGCAACTCATTTACACAACATCAACAAGATTTTCAAAATATTCAAAAATATGTGGGTATTCTGCCCGCGTAGCATCTTCGTGCTCCAATGTTGCGTCCTCGGGACAATACCAGGTCCATTAGACCTTTACAATCCTTATGACTCAATTCTAGAGCTGTTTTCTTTTCCGGTCCAGTATGCACACCGGATGCACATGAAAAGAACTTTCTTGCTCCACCTGAATCACATTCCAATCAATAACATGATGAGCATCGGGTACATATTTCTTAAGCAACGAGACGTGAAATACATTATGTATAGACATAGATGTAGGAAATGCAATCATATAATCTATTGGACCAATCCTCTCTAAGATTTCAAATGGTCCACAATATTTGGCTGCCAACTTGGAACAGTTTCCCAGCTTCAGGTAACTTATGTTGGCTTTCACCTTCAAGAAAACATGATCACCCACTTTAAATTCCTTGTGAGTTATGTTCTTGTCGTCATAGCTTTTCTACGTGTCTTGGGAAGCCTTCAAATTTTGTTTAATCTTCATTATTTTCTCTTCCATTTCCTTGAGAAACTCTGGCCCAACCACTGCCCTATTAGCTAGGTTGTCTCAGCTTACTGGGGTGTTGCACCTTTTGCCATAAAGTGCTTCAAATGTGCTCATCTTCAGTGATGTTTGATACCCATTGTGGTAGGAAAATTCTACCAAGTGTAGATAATCTTCCCATTTATATGTTTTGTCCATCACATACATCCTTAGCATATCCTCTATCACTTGGTTCACCCTTTATGTTTTCCCATCAGACTCAGGATGATAGGTTGTGCTGAAGTTCAAATTTGTTTCGAACACTTTGAATAACCCCTTCCAAAACTTTGAGGTAAAATTTGGGTCTATGTCATACACCATTGTCTTGGGTATGCAATGCAAGCATGCTACTTCCCTCATATAAATATCAACAACATTGGTTGCATCGTGAGTAACTTTCATAGGAATGAAATGGGCAGCTTTAGTAATCTTGTCCACCAACACCATGATTGCATCATGTTGCTTGCTTGTTTTGGGAAATCATGTGATGAAATCCATTGTCACCACTTCCCACTTCCACTCAGGGATGGGTAATGGATGTAGCAACCCAGCTGGGTGTCTATGCTCAACTTTAACCCTTTAACACTCCATACATCTCGCGATGTACTTTGCAATTCATTTCTTCATGCTAGGCCAATAATACTGGCTCTTGACTGTTGAAACTGTTTTCTGATATCCTGGGTGTCCCGCATAAGGTACATTGTGCATTTCTTTTAAAATTGCACTCCTCAATTTAGGAGAATTGGGTACATAAACTCTGTTTCTGTACAAGAGAATTCCATCAATTCCCAATTCATAATCTTCAGCTTGTTGCTGCATTTTACCTTGCTGCAATTTTGTTATCAATTCCACGTACTGCAAATCAATTTTTGCAGTCTCAGAAATTATGCCTTTAAGATCCATCTTATACATGCTAATGGTTGTAGCATGTAGTTTATGCACTCTCCTATTGATTGCATCAACCACCTTGTTCTCCTTTCCTTTGATGTGCTTGATATCAAAGTCATACTCACAGAGGAATTCCAACCATCTACTCTGCCTAGCATTCAAAGTTGGTTGATCAAACAAATATTTTATACCATTATGTTTTGTCCTCAACTCAAACCTCTTTCCCATGAGGTCATTCCTCCACTTATTCAAAGCATTCACTATGGTTGCCAACTCCAAATCATGAGTGACATAGAGTCTTTCATGCTCTTTCAATTTTTTGGATTCAAAACATACCACAAACCCATTCTGACTAAGGACTCCTCCAAGTCCTTCTTTGCACGCATTTGTGCAAACCATGATATATTCATTTGGATTGGAAATCCATAGAATTGGAGCACTGGTTAACAGCTACTTCAATTGTTGGAAGCTCATTTTGCATTTTGATGTCCATTGAAACTTCTTCCCCTTCCTTTACAAGGAAGTGATGGGATGAGCTATTCTCGAAAACCCTACAATGAACCTTATGTAGTAGCCATCTAGACCCATGAAGGATTTGAATTATGTCACATTCTTAGGTGTTGTCCACCCTTTAATGGCCTCAATCTTTTCAGGGTCCACTACTATCCCTTCTTCAGATATGATATGCCCCAAATAGTGAATTTTGTTTTGATAAAATGAGCACTTGCTCAACTTAGAAAATTGTTGGTGCTCTCTTAGCACCTGTAAAACCATCCTCAAGTGTTTCTCATGCTCTTCCTCTATATTGGAATATACAAGGCTTTCATCTAAAAATACAATGACAAACTTGTCTAAATATTCTTGGAAAACACCATTCATTAAGCACATCAAAACAGCTAGTGCATTTGATAACCCAAATGGAACCACTGTGAACTCATAATGACCATACCTTGTCCTAAAGGCAGTCTTGTTGATGTATACCTCTTTAATCCTTACTTGATGGTATCCTAACCTAAGATATATCTTTGAAAATATCCTCGCATCCCTCAATTGATTGAAGAGATCACCAATCCTTGGTAGAGGATGCTTGTTCTTTATAGTCACTTTGTTCAATTGTCTGGAATCAATGCACAATCTCAATGTCCCATCTTTCTTCTTCACGAACAAGACTGGGGAACCCCAAGGTGACACACTTGGGCATATATACCCCTTCTTCAGAATCTCTTTCGGCTCCATTTGCAACTCCTTCAACTATGGTGTCCTCATTTTGTAAGGAGTCTTTGATACTGGAGTTTCTCTAGGCATTAAATTTATAGAGAAATCAATATCTCTCTTTGGGGGTAGTCCTAGTACCTCCTTGAACATATCTTCAAAATCTTCCAGGACAGCATGATCCTCCAGATTTGGCACCTTATCCTTAGATTCTTCCTCCATATGGGCTGCAATTATTTGGCAGCCCTTCCTGTAACACTTCTTTAGTTGCATTGTTGAGATTTCTTGGATAGTAAATGCTCTGGGAATTCCTTGGACTCCTCTCTGATTTTCTTCCTCATTCAAGAAAGTGAATGCCTTGTTATGACAATATAATATGGCATGGTGTTGGTCCAACCAATCCATACCAATTAGGCAATCATATGATTTCAAAGGAAAGATGTCCAAGTCAGCCTTGGTACTTAGTCCATTCATGCCCACTAGACATGATTTAACCAACTCAACAACCTTTCTCTTGGCTCCTATAGCCAGCTGCACCAGCCAAGATTTCCCATGCTTGCTTCTTGGTAATTGAAATCTTTCCACTACTTTAGGATCTATATAGTTATGACTAGCCCCTGAATCTATTAAAATAGTAAAGGCATGGTTATTGATCATACCTTCAACTTCAATCATGTGTGATTGAAACTCAACTTGCTCGTTGTCCAGGGCCACATAGATCCTTGGTACACTTTTTCCCATGTCCTCCACTGTTTATGCTTGTTGTACATTGTGGACAGCTCTTACCTTGTCAATTTTGTGAGGACAATCTCTATACTTTTGGTCTCCTTTATAGCCCCAACATTTCATAGGTGTCTGCCTTGGCCTTTGCCCACCTACTTCAGCCATCCTGGGCTCTCTCAAAACTAGTTGTCCTTGAGGACTATTTCTGAAAAATGGTGGCTTATTCCCCTTTTGCCTCTGCTCCTTCTTAAATTTCCTCTTGTCTTCCCAAGCTCTTTGGAAAGTAGGCTTTCTGTTATGTTGATCATATAAACAATTTTCCCTTCTTATGGTTTCTTCCATAGTTTTAGGATCATCATATTGGATTTTATCATTGATGAAAGATGACAGCCCACTCATATATCTCTGAAGATTGACTATCTCATCCTTAATGAAAGGAACATACTTCAATAGCTCTATAAATTTCCTTGCATATTCCTCTATAGTCATGCTGCCCAATTTAAGTTCAAAGAACTCTTTCATCTTTTTGTCATAGTATCTCTTGGTTAAGTACTTCTTTTCAAAATAATCCTTGAATTCCTTCAATGTAACATCCTTCTCTTCAATGTGTTGCACTTGCACAAGTTTATCCCACCACATGGATGCCTTTCCTTTCAGCTGATAGATTGCAATTGTTCCTTCTGCATGAGAGGAATAATTATGCAATTGGAAATATTTCCTCATGCCAAGTAGCCATGTCTCGGCCTCTTAATCTTTTTGGTGCTCTCCATCACAAGTAGGAGGTTTGATATTATTCATTTCTCCTTTCAACTCATTCACCCCACACCTCCTATGTTTCCTAACAAGGGATGGACTTGAGCTATTGTGTGCTCTCCTATGGGAATGCTTTTGGGAGTGTTGGTGATGTCTGCTACCACTCCTTGATCTTTCTTTCTTCTCAGGGGTCTCATGCTTCCTAATTCTCTAGAGCCACTCTCCTTATCCAACTTCTTTCCAATTCTTTCCAGGCTCTGCATTAACTTCATATTGAAGTCTTCCTATTGCTCCTTGGCTCTCCTAAGCCTTTTGTTATCTTCCTATTGAATTTGGACACCTTTTCGAATTTTTTTAATGATTTTCATCATGCTCACATATTTATCTAATTCGTATCCATGCCCATTGGAGTTTGTTCCTTCAACTCCCAAATGGACATACTTCCTCTAGATTCATTCTTTGAACTATAATTATCATGTGCCTCCTCCATTCCTCTGCACTATGTGACACTTCGGTCCGGTTCTGTCAATTGTTAACTCTGCAAAATGTGCATTCAACCGAATTTTCTCAGGCTATTTGTCTTTAATAATTTTCCAGAATAACATAAACCAATCCAATTCAACAAAAGAGTATCAGATTTCATTTTTTACGGGTCTTAGTCGATCAATAATCTCCACGACTCTATCTTCGATCCCTTCCTTGTTCTACAATTCACTTCCAGGTTACTAACCCATTTTTCTTCACCCTTTAATTCGCATGTGACCATGGTTGTGACCAAGTGCTAGGTCGATAGGTGCTTATCCTGAACTTTGGGCCTCCGGTTTCAAAACTTTGGAGCTCTAAAATTTCAAGCAACTTCAACTATCAATTCCCTAGAGCACCAAATGAAAACTTGTGAAGAGTGGTGGGTCAACGGTTTATGGCTTCCATGTATCCAATGGCAGAGATTTACTACGGAACTCCGTCTTCGGGAGTTTTGTAGTATCCATACTCTCAATCTTCCGGAGTGCCCAGTCCCAGGACTGTTGCATCTGCTTCCACGTATCCTCTGTGATCAATGGTTGGGGTTAACTCTGGCCTTCGGGAGTCTTCACACTTGAACACAATTCCTCCAGGGTACCAAGTCTCCAGACTTCACAATATGGTGCCACACGTCCACCGTGACCAAGTTATCATGGGCCTAATCTAGTTAAATACTTTGCCCAGGTTTTAACTACTTTATGAATCCATCAGGGGCCCCACCATCCATGTTTGAGATGAATGCCACGTGGAGAAATACTAGAAGTGGACATGTGGCCCAATCATACGGGTGACACATGTCACGTTCTAACTGGAATTTCAATCTTTCCTAGGTTCTTAACTCACTAAAACGTGTCACACATCCCATGTGTCCACATCCCTACAAGTGACATCAGCAATCCATGTCACTTCAAAACTACAGGCTTTCTAAGATTCCACACTAGCACCCTCCAATTCACCTGAACGCGGAACTTCGAATAATCTGATCTTCTAACACACGTCTTCTTTAATGAACGGTCTGGATGAACTCTGGACTTTGGGACTTCAGGAGTTTTTACCTTAGCACACTTAGTTTCTCCTAAATGTTGAATTTTCTAACTATTGGGAGATCTACGACTCACAACCATTCACGCACAGATCTGTCGGTTGAGATCTTCTCTTCCCACTGCGCCTTACCTTCTGCTCTTGGCTTAATCTAATAGTTTTGATTTGTCTTCGGCCAAAACCAATGGTCAAGCACTTCTCCCCATATCTACGACATAGATCCACTCCGAGACTTTGGAGCTTCGACATTTTCGGCCCTTTTGGCTTTATAACACATAAAATTCGCCAAAGTTACGAAGTCCTAAGGACTTGGCGGTTAACTCTCATAAACATTTTATGGATCTCATGGCTAGAAAGGTTGGCCCTTCCCTGCACAGATCTTATGCCCCAGTCCAAACTTTGCTTCCCAACACAACGGTCGTTGTGGCTTCTTTCTATGTTGCCATTCCATAAACCATTACACCTCCTGAGCTTCATAACACAGCCAAGGTATCCTCTTGGCACCCAAGGATGTTTTGAGGTTCAAAATTTTGACCCTCTCGATAATAATTCACTCTAAGACCTTTGCTTCATTACCACTTACACAGCCCATCCAAGCTTAGTGTTGAAACAATGGCTCTTATACCAATTTGTAACGTCCCCGACCATCAACCTCTGTCGGGTAACGCTACCTAATCCATTGTTTCTTTGTTTACTACTCTGATATACATATATATATATCTAATGCAAATTTTAACCAGACATAAACATTATGTTCATACACATATTCTTGTGGAAACGACAATAACACATACAACTTTAATAGATGATTTACGTTCTTCTATCACACAACATAATGCAGAAATAACAGTAAAAGCATACATGCAGTAATCACAGGAAAAGCCCATAAATATAACAACATATATAAATACACAACATGTAACCAAACTTGGAAATAGTACTTATGTTTTAATTGAAGTACACCAAATGCATGCAGACCTTCCATGAACCTCCCATCCTTAGACCACATTATTCATCACTCTCAGCAGTGGGTCACCCCCGAGCTGGGACTAAACTCCATCGGGCAAGGCATTCCTAGGCTAGGTAGGGACAACAGGAATTTGGACAGTACACATAGGAAGGATTTCCTCCAAGGAGCCACTTATGCCCACAGATCACAGACTCTCACTCCCCACATGCTTATCCCACGCCAAGATTGTACACCTTCACTGTCACATAGTCCATCATTTTCTACACCTACCTTTCTGGGGCTTCAACAACAAGCCGGATCAGGAATTCTCAGAGCTTTGTAGTTGTTACTAGGTTCCCTCTAGGAGAACTCACTTCCTCAGCACACTCTCTCACCTAGAGAGAGTTGCTCACAGGCCTGACAACCTGCTTCTTCACTCCTGCTCCTCAGTACATGGGCACGATGATGACAACAACAGAAACCAAACATGGGGCACGGTGAAACATAGTCAACCCGCAGGGTGTAGGTTCAGTAAGATCTCATCTCATGCTTGTTTCGTAGGTTCAGGCGGTTGAGGTATTCAGCAATGGTGGACTAGATCACTGCGTGACTGCTCAATGTGTGGGTGAAAACAGGGTGACAGATGGCTAGCATGGTCCAAATCGCGAGCCAGGTGAGAGTGAACTCATGAGGAAAGATGGCCAGAATGGTTCGTGAACCCAGACAATGATGAAATTTCCCACATAAATCTGCATGCTCCCAGGTTGACACCTGTCTCTCTTGGGAGCTCGTCCCCCTCCACTTGGGGTTTGTTCCTCTCCCTCAAGGAACTTAGGATAAATTAATATCCTCTTCACATTCCTTTAGAATAATAATTATATATTATTCTCTTTGGTTTAATCTCTTAAGCTTGGCCCTTTTTTGCTCAATCTCTTAGCCTCCTCCCTTGCCCAAAATAGTGGAGCTTATTCCCCCATACTCCTTCTTCATGGTTGGTCTACACACAACGATGTTTTATATTAATAATATGAATATTTACATGTACAAAACGGGCTCTTGGCCTTTAACATCTAGGCTCTTGGCCTAATCAACACATAATCCTACCAACTTATAAATACTTGGCTCACCATCCTACAAAACATGTTACATTCATAATTACAACCGGGTCTCGGCCTTGGGATAGTCCATTGGCGTTCACCCCATTCAGGATAGGTGATTCCAGTTGTCTCTATATGATCAACTAGATTTTGATCTCCCTTAGGATCAGGTCCCCTATCATCCAGAGATTATACTAATATGGATGTGCCAAGCTAGTGTTGGCCATACATTCTATCAATGCATTGGCTTTTTGTCTGACGTGATTTGGAATAATCAACGGGATAAGCTTGACCAACCTTGTGACTTTGGAGAAGGCATACTCCATCTTCAATGGGTGGAAATTTTCTTATGATTTGTACCATTTATAATTCATTTAAGCGTCATTATCAACAGTTGAGACTCCCCTTCCACAACAACTACTCTATAATCTTTTTCAATTGTTATCACTAGACCCCTTATGAGACCCACCAAATTTTCCCCATTATTCATCTTATACCCCAAGCTGGATGCGAAGAGAGCATGGATCATACCCTCCAAGTATCTGAAGTCCCCCCTATCCCTGGAGGGCATGAGTTACCCTTAGATGTGCCATCGAAGTTTAGTTTGAGGAATCCACATGGAAGAGGTTGTCATATCTCACTTGACTGGGGTCGTGGTATATGTTGAACCTTCCTCACCTTGAGATAGCATGGTTCCAACTTCTAGTTAGTGAATATTATTACCTCTTCCCTTGATACCTCTACATCTTTCTTAGACCATGAGACAACCAAAATGGATTCCTACATGTTAGACTGCGCCATATTCCAAACTTGATCCCTTGGATTTTGCTTATTTTTTATTATCCTTATGTTTCTTTCCTTCCATGTTGTTGAGGAAAATATATGAAATGATCTTACTCAAGCATTTTCAGATCTTACTTGGCTAAAGAAAGATAGACGAGAATATCACCCTATGTTTATAGCCATCAAAATTTATTTCCTAATCCACAAGTATTGATTACAAGTGCTTAGGATGATCTTTTTATAAATGAAAGTTTGCGGAAAAATTCAATATTTATGTAATTTTCTTAATATAACAGATGTTGAAATAAATATAGAGACAAAAGTAAAGACGCTAAGTCAATAATCAAAATAGATGAGACATAAAGCAATCATTTATTCCATTCCAATTTATCAAAAGAATCGTTCTCTTTAAAAAATTCCTTTAGGAAGTTTGGACCAAAGTCAAACTTAGATGTCCCCGATGAAAACCATACAAAAGGACTTCTGATAGAAAGTAAAAATATGAACTTTAAAAGCTGGATCAGCTTGCCACAGATTATTTCCCACATGACTCTGCACAATAGCCTTTATCAGTCATGAAATTTAATTCACAAACAGACGAGTCTACACAGAATATCAAAGATAGATCAACACCTCTGAAAAACAAGTGTCTAAATGATGTAATTCAGCCTTGAATCTTTCTATCTACAATAGGACCCCGCTATCATAAAAGAGAATTAGGCTTTTAATGAATCAAAGAATGAATGAAAACTGAATTATCTCAATAAAACTCAAAGAGCAGACCTTAGTATGATTCTCCTTTTATTCTCCCCTTGTTCCTCCTTTTCCTTTTGCCTTTAAGCAATTAGAATTAGTTGAAGTAGTTGAACTACTTCTTTAGTTAAGTTAACTAAAACTCAACCAACTTTTAGTTAAGGGGGAAAAGTAATAAAATCATAATAAGGGTTTTTAATAAATAATAACTAGTAGGTGGGACCCCTTGTGACTCCCTTTAGTTCTTTAGCAAACATAACACACTAGTTAATGAAATAAACACAACCCTCCTTGTGGCTCCCATTATCACTTCTCATAATTTGAAAATTTATATCAATGATAATTGAAACCATATCCAAAAAATATATTACCCATATATCCAAAAAATAGTGTGTTGTCCAAAATTTTAGAAGTCAATTGTTCTCAACAATGAATAAATAAAAACACTTAAAAACCATATTTTCTACTATGGGAGGCAATATTTCCCTTGTTATTGTTGTTACCCTTTGATCTCTTTGAATTTTCCTTAGGCTGTGTGGAGCCTTTATGCCTAATCTCATTGATCACATGACAGCAATCATCTCTCAAATGCATGTGGGAGGACACGGATTTGGCAGAGTCATTTGAGGGTGAGGAGGGGGCATAAACGGCTTTTCCTTTGTCAGGGGCATGGTGGGCCTCAGTTTTTAACCTTTTTCTTGCATGGGAAGATTGTAATAGTGAGTGGATAGGGGAAGCTTGGACAATTTGATTAACATGTGGAGGAGCAGGTAGAGACAAGTTAGGCCAACCATGATGTTGGGAGACTGCTGGGTGGACATTCTCTTGCCATCCGTCGTTTTCAGGGACTTCAAGTTGTAGTGAGACATGAGGGGGCACTAGGATTCCAGGGACATGTGGGGCTTAAAAGGAAGGTCTTTCTGGCCTAGGTTGGACGACTCCTTGCCCAATCCAATTAAAAAATCTAGCTTGAAATAGTTGTCCCAACTCTTGTGAGTCTACATCAGAATGTATAGAGAACCTTGGCCTTCTAGGGCCACTATTCCAATTTCCTCTTCCTATGTTACCTCGGCCATGGCTACCTCTACTGAAAAATCTCATTCATGTATGCATTATCGATTAGCAAATAGTTTCTTCAACAACCATACATGACATCTCTTTTAAATATGAAACAAAGTTTGGCCCAGCAACACATCAGACTCATGCAATCTAATCCATACAAATCATTTAATACTTGTCAATGAGAAGGGGGTGAATAAGGGTTCTGGGATATGTGAGGGATTGTATTGAGGGAAAAGTGTTAAAATGAGGGAGAATAGATCATGATTACTGCTCAAAAAATCATCAAACAATCAATTGTATCGTAAATCAAAGAAATATCATTGTAATTCATCCATGTGCGATCCTTTAACTGTCATAATACAGAATTTACCTTAACTATAATTAAATTTTAAGAACAGGGAGTGGATAGTGAATATGGGAAGGCGAGGGGACTTGTAATTTGCGAAAAGTGAAAGAATGGTAGGGAAAAGAACGAATATTGTTCATAAAACCAATTAAGTGATCCATAAAAACAACTATGTATTCAATACAAGGGTATCAATACCAATTAACAATTATTGTGTGTCAAGACTATTCACTGTCCCACATCCAATTTCTTCAAAATTATCAATTAACACAGTCTATAATCATACTCAGAATCGCTATGCCTTTCAACAGTCATGTCAAGAGAATATATATATATATATATTTTTTATTTTATTTTTTTATTTTTTTTGTCATTTAAACAAAATCAAAAGGAACACACAATCACATTGATCTATCACTATCCATCATATATTACTATAAAATATCAACCATTGTCCATAATTTGCAATTTCCCAAGTAAACATATACACAGGTCTTTTTTCCCAAATTGAACAGACTTTTAAAAACTTGCTCGATTTCATGCCTTTTCATTATATCAACCAATAAAACGTTGCAATGAAACCATAATACAAAACCCAAGTTTCATCACTGGTGGTGCAATTTAAATCAAACATGCACAATACCTGCATAATCCATACACAGTCATCAATTTCCAGAAATTGCCATGATCTTGATCGAGACAAGTGAAACACACAGCAATCACCAATTCTCAATTGACACCAGGTTGTAGGAACACAACGATCCAACGCATAACTAAAATAGGAAACCCTCTGACTGTACATTACCACTAACTCCCAACCAATTTAATCAAAAAATGAGTTAGGTTCTCGATGCAATTGTCATAACAAAAGGAGGCAGCCCCTTGACTGTATACCAATTTTCATCCCCAATTACAACTTTTCAACAACTCAATCAAACAGAAATGAGATAATAGTCAAAGTAACTATCATAACCACTCAACCAATCTATGAAATTCAACAAGATATCTGACAAGAGTGCGAACAGTTGGGGTTATCAAAATCGGGCTCTGTAACAATTAACACAAGAAGTAATCAAGAGTTGCTCGGTCATCAAAGCATAGAGAGACTAGAGGTCGAACATATCAACAATAGGCAGAGACCCTTCGAAACAAGCACGGTGGAACCACAGGGTTTTTTATCACTCTCGGTTTGTGTAATAGTGTAACAGTTCAACAGTGAGTAGGGTAGGCAACGATGCAGAGGAGCAACAATTACCCACTAGACAGTAACAATTACCAAGAACACACAGAGGCATAACCCTCTCACTTTCTCAAGAGCCGAACCAATTTATAACAATGCCAATGGGAATGCAAACCTAAGGCATCACCAACAACCATAAATCATACATCTTCGCATAATGGCCATCGTATAACCAACTTTTGAGGTACGTTAATGATGCCAGTACCACAAAATAAGCCTACGACAAGGTGGATAACACATGACCATGGCTCTGGATAATGCACAGTGACCAAAAGGTAGTTCGAAAACATATACAGCAACCCTGTAGCAATTCGGATACAACCGGACATGGTTACCATAACTGTGAGGAAGCGGCCAGCAAGGCTAAATAGAGCAAAACCCTCCAACAAAATACCCATAACTACTTAACACAACAAAGAGCCATCATAGTTTTCACCACATAGAACATCCAATGGATGCATAACTTCAACCAACCAATTCTTTCATTTGCAAAACTAATAACCACACAGTCATATAGCAGAGAGAAGACTCGCGCATTTACACAGTTGCCCATCTCAGGAAAACATAAACCAACACATTACTAAGCCATCGTTTGTTTCATACACAGAGTGAAATTCATGGATGGGCAAAAAGAACCATACCTATAACCAATAGCTTTAAGAAGGGCGAGTTGGTCGAGCAGTTCCTTCCAGGCTTGAATCTCGAAGCTTGACCACCAGCAAAACCAAATGAAAAAATAACCATGCTAGGGTGACAGCCCGATGGGAGAAGTATGGAGTGATGTGCATTTACTGCACGTCGCTTCCATCTTCCTTCGCATTCAATTTGGAAGTACATGACATCCAGTGGTCACCAATACCATTAACCATACCATTAATTCCAACCATTGAAAATTGTGACATATTTCTTTCCAAATGCGCCACCTAAAATACATTTTAACCATTGCCAAAAACATACCATATCGTATATCAAATGCGCCCGATATAACTCAAATATAATTCGCATAGCCACTAACCATTGCTAGTTAGGATTAACACTAACTTATTCCATTTAAATTACACATGACTTCTAACATAGTATAGTACATGCCCCTTCTTTTGGATTTTTTTTTGTAAGTCTCTTTCCATTTCTTTTGTTTGATGTTGCTACTAACATATGTCTTGTGCAGGGGTAGTTAGGCAAAAAAACATGGTGACCTGATCGATTATAACAACTGCAACATATATATGCCAATGCTAACATGAAATTAAAGCTTTGAATAACATAACATCTCATAAATGAATCATCCACCTGTCATCATGTCAAAAACGAAACCAAGACTGCATCATCAACCATCTAAGACCTTGTAAGCAGCATCGAAATAGCAGCATAAAATGTGTGATATGACTATCTTTGAGCCTCTAGTCTACAAGGGGGTCCCACCTACTATTATTATATATCAATAGCATGGTTTAAATAATAGGCTTTAGCAATACTTTGTGAGCGATATTCCTCGTTGCGATTTTTATCGTCAACAAACTGGCGACTCCACAGGGAAATATGTTTCCAACTGATTAAGAACTCACAATGTATGGTTTCGCGGACCAAGAATAGTAGATCAAGAAAGTATAACCAGAAGGATTATGCAACAGGGGGAAGTGAGCGGATTTAATGGAAAAATGACCGAGAATTTGGGAATAACTCATGGAAAATGTTAAGTATGAGGGGGTTTATCCTTGTATGCATAATCATTCAACCAGAATTTACTCTTGACTTCAAGGATAAAAAATTTATGGACTTGCTCTTTTAACTCTCAAATGGATGAAAAAAAGGAAAGCAGAAGCAGGAGGTAACCAATTTCTTCATAAGACAGCAGTGAAAGCAGATAACAAATTCAATTATGCTTTCAGGGGGAACATTGTAATAGTTGTGTAATCTTGATTTTTATTGACTAACAATACCTTGCAGGAGCGTCAATGTGGCAGAATTGATCCAACATCTTATTCTTGACCAAAATTAAACTAAAAAGATGAAAAGCAAAAAAAAATCATAACAGAAATGGAAATGCAAAATTTAAAACAGCAGAAATAAAATGACAGAATTGCAAAAAGCTGAAGGAAAACTATTAAATAAAAGAAGAATTTAAACTATTGTAAAAGAAGAAAAGAAAAGAAGTCATGAAAATGAAAACAGAACTAGACTACTAATATATAGAAATTCCAAACAGCATTAAAACTTTTCAAGTTGGTTCCACGTAATGTTTTAAGTGAGAACAGTTCGTGTTGTAGGAAAACAATCGCTCCTGCAAATATTTTAGAATGTAAGAGTTTGTACCCAGGACAAAAGTGATCTTGAAAGGACCCAACCATAATTTTTGAAACTTCGAGACAATTGATATCCCTTTAAAGTATATGATTAGATCGTTTAGATAGATATGAATAATCTTGCCGATCAAATCGCCAAAATCTATTTGCATAGGTATTTTAAAAGTGGCACCTACATTATATAAGACAGAAGGCACATGTTCATAAGTCAAGGTGCCCCAATGAGTAATAAAGGTGGTTTTATATTTATCTGCCCTTTTTACCTTGATTTGATTGTAACCGAAAAAAATGTCAAGTAAGGAAATCATCTGTGACCCTCCAACTTGCTGCAAAATCATTTCCATGTTAAGGAGAGGAAAGTGATATTTTATACTAGCTCGATTTAATGCGTGAAAATCAACGAATAATCTGATCTGACCGTTTGATTTCCAAATAGAAACCAAATTGGAAACTGATTCAAAATATTTGACCAGAAAGATGATTTCAACTTTGAAGAGTTTTTCCAACTCCTTTCGAATAGTTGCTTCTAGTGCAAGGTTGATAGGTCTTTGTTTTTTCCTAACTGGTTTTATGCCTTCCTTGATGGGAATGGAATGTTGTATAAGAGCAGGATCAAAACCACAAAGATCCTCATAAGACCAAGCAAAAACATCTTGAAATCCGCCAAACAGCTTGGAAAACTTCATTTTCTCTTCATCAGAACATTGGGCACCTATTTTGACATTCTTTGGAGACTTGGGTGTCCCAATGTTCAAGGAGATGGTTTCACCCACCTTCCTTTTTTAATCCTCTTCTTTATGTTTCTCTTTATTGCCTACATCACTCAATGAAAATGAACTCTCTAGAGGATTCAAGCCCTTAGGGATCTTGTTATCTTCCATGGATATAATTGCCTTGGGCTTATAAGGTTCATTTTAAATGAAAGCACAGATGCTCTCATCACTAGGGAACACCTACCATGATTCTATATTGTCAAGGATATGTGGACGATATAGAGATTGAAAAGTACAATCGGGTCTGTGTGGCAAAATTTGTCGATTAGAAGAGGATGCAAAAACATCTAATCGATCAGCCATTGAGTTCAATTCCCTCTTAACATGAGTAATGTTAAAAGATAATAGGTTCAAGATAAGTGCCCAAATAGTTTGGGTGTATTGTTTCATCAACTTGTTGCTAGGTGAGTATCTTTTATGTACAAGGTTCACAACAAGCTCGGAATCTCCAAAAATTGTAAGGTGACCACAACCAAGATTATAGGCATTTTCAATGCCTAATAATAAAGCTTTGAATTCAGTGACATTGTTTGTGCAAGCAAAATCCAACCTATAACAAAAGTTATGGATTTTCCCCACAGGAGAGTACAAGATAATGCCAGCTCTATTAACTTCATTAAAGCATGAACCATCAAAGTGCATGTGCCACATACCATTGCCTAAATTGATTTGTTCCAAGGGAATGTTATCCTCCTCGGCAAATATGGAATACACCCCTAGGTCCTCTTCGATATACTTCACATTAGGTTGTGGGACACTCTCTATGTAAGGTGAAATCCTTCCCTCTCTAAGGACTATGATGTTTTTACCATTCCAAGGAATGGATAAGTGTGTCCCATCGAGTGAGAGGTATCCACCCGTCAAATCTTGCCAATCTCTTCCTAAGATGATTGAGTAATTGCTTACTGGCATATCAATTACCTGAATACTAAGGTTTGTCCTTATTTTAGGGTGTGCGCACAAAACTAAGGTCGCATATTTAATCTCACCTATGGTCATTTGTTGTATACTATTATAAGAGAGCATGCTCCTGGCGTTTTCATTTGTACAAGACAAGCCTAGATCTTCCACAATAATCTTTGACATTACACTTGGGCCCGAACCGCCATCAATGAGGCAACAATGGGCAATCTTATCCATAATTTTTATAGAAATATAAAAAGGGGGATTTTTTATAGGGTATCTAAAGTTATGTACACCTACTTTATTTACAGATGAATCGTCTTCATTTACCTCTTCAGAGAGATTGGCTACAACGGAAGCTTTTCCTTCCATGAATTGTTTTAGATGCCTCTGTTGTTTAGGGATGACAACCATGTCTAGAATTGTTGCATCTTCTTTGATGTTGGCCAACTAATTTAGGCTATTGTATTTGGAAGAGGAGAGAGGGGAGGTAGTTCCTTGACTCTTCGAAACCTTGGGAACCTAAATAGTAACAGCTGGTAAAGATGAGCTCGGGCTAGAAGAATTGCGGGGAGGATCGTATTTTCCTTTGGGAGCATAGGATTTGTTCCTAGTATTAGTGATCATGACATATTCTGGCTCTGAAAAATCTAGGACAGTGATGGTAGTTTCCGGTCTTTTACCAAAGATCTTATCTCTGGCACTCTTCTTTACCTCACAGGTGGTTTTCTTGTGGTGTTCCTCGCAAAAGTTACACCAACTCTGGGGCATGATAGCTTTAGGCTAAAAATTATTTTCAATTGGATTTATAAAGGGGGGTGCAGAAGAGGATGAAACTCCAAGGGTGAGAGGAGAGACATTTCCTTTTCTCTCATACGCTATCATAAGATTATTCATGTCTTGTACAAGCTATAAGAGGGCGGATATGTCTGTCTGTTTAACTGATTCTCCCTGAGGAAGATCGGTTCTTTCAAGTTGTTCTTCATACTCTAAACAAGTATGCAGAGTGAAACCAAGGTTATCAATGGCTTTTTCCTCAAGCCTATGACGGTAGGGGGAAGGTAATGCATGAAAGTGGCTTGGTTCTAAGGCCGAATGAGTTTGGGGATTTGATTGTATAACTTGGTGAAACGCAAGTTGAAGGACTTGATGGTCTCACCATCCTTATAGGCGATGTTATTGTACTCCCATAATTTATCAGCTGGGATTTTAGATTGCCCATAGATGGATTTGAACCAATAGACTAACTCCTACCAAGTAGAAAGAATCTTAGGAGGGAGGTCAAAGAAATCGGTCGCAACCTTTCCTTCCATGGAATTGACAAATAAGTGAATGTAAGTATCGTTGTCATTGGCTCCTATGTTGTGACAGGCATTAGAAAATGCCACCAGGTGTTCGTTTGTAGTGACAGTGTTATTCCCTGAAAACCTAGGTTGATGCTCTTTGAATTTAGGAAGTGGGGGAGTAGCAGGTGCTAGGTTAAGAGGAGAGGAAACATGTCATAGTGTGGTTGTAGCATCTTCTTCAAATTGAAAAAGCCCATGCTTTTTAATGACTTTAGTGGGGTTTGTGGTAGATTGGATAGGGACTTGGTGAATATATAAGCTACCAATCACTGACGAAGTTGAAGACTGAGAGGAGGAAGCACTTCCAGTGCCACCAGAGCCACCACTAGATGCCATCTTGTGGGTGATGGGTAAGGGAGAGAAAGACGAACTGGATGAATCAGACAAGGTTCTTCTTAGAGCACTTTGTTGGGTTGATAACACAACGTTCCTTCTTCCTATTTCATCAATAGGATTAATTTCAGGTGACAAGACTCTTCTTCTCCTAGAGACATGAGGGTCTAAGGACATGAAAAGAAGGTCAAAGTTGAAGGAAAAAGAAGGTTATTGTTGATTTCTAGGTTGTCTATGTATAGCTTCCCAATGTTCTTGGGCATTAATGTCTCGTTCAGTTGTTTCTCGTGAATGATTAAGCTCATCCTGAGTATTAGCAGTGTCTAAAATGGTGTTAAACAAATTCAAAGCAATGTTGGTCTAATCTTGAAGACCGGGATCAATATTGGGCTGCCTTGCAAGAGGTACAATCATTAAGAAAAGAAACAGTCAAAGAATCAATATTAGAAAAATAGATGTATTTGATGATAATCAAGCATAAAAAAAACAACCAGAGAGATATTGAAGATCTCCCCAGTATGGTCACCAAAATAAATGTTGAGCAAAATATATGAAATAATCTTACTCAAGCATTTTCATATCTTACTTGGCTAAAGAAAGATAGACAGGAATATCACCCTATGTTTATAGCCATCAAAATTTGTTTCCTAATCCATAAGTATTGATTACAAGTGCTTAGGTTGATCTTTTTATAAATGAAAGTTAGCTAAAAAAATTCAATATTTATGTAATTTTCTGAATATAACAGATGTTGAAATAAATATAGAGACAAAAGTAAAGATGCTAAGTCAATAATCAAAATAGATGAGACATAAAGCAATCGTTTATTCCATTCCAATTTATCAAAAGAATCGTTCTCTTTAAAAAAATCCTTTAGGAAGTTTGGACCAAAGTCAAAGTTAGATGTCCCCGATCAAAACCATACAAAAGGACTTCTGACAGAAAGTAAAAAACTGAACTTTAAAAGTTGGATCAGCTTGCCACATATTGTTTCCCACTCGACTCTGCACAATAGCCTTTATCGGTCATGAAATTTAATTCACAAACAGACAAGTCTACACAGACTATCAAAGATAGATCAACACCTCTGAAAAACAAGTGTCTGAATGATATAATTCATCCCCGAATCTTGTTGTATACAATAGGACTCTGCTATCATAAAAGAGAATTAGGCTTTCGATGAATTAAAGAATAAATGAAAATTGAATTATCTCAATAAAACTCAAAGAGAAAACCTTAGTATGCTTCTCCTTCTTTTCTCCCCTTGTTCCTCCTTTTCCTTTTGTCTTTAAGCAATTATAATTAGATGAAGTAGTTGAACTACTTCTTTAGTTAAGTTAACTAAAACTCAACCAACTTTTAGTTAAGGGGGAAAAGTAATAAAATCATAATAAGGGTTTTTAATAAATAATAACTAGTAGGTGGGACCCCTTGTGACTCCCTTTAGTTCTTTAACAAACACAACACACTAGTTAATCAAACAAACACAACCCTCTGTTTGGTTCCCATTATCACTTCTCATAATTTGACAATTTATATCAATGATAATTGAAATCATATCCAAAAAATATATTACCCATATATCCAAAAAATAGTGTGTTGTCCAAAATTTTAGAAGTCAATTGTTCTCAACAATGAATAAATAAAAAACACTTAAAAACTATATTTCCCACTCTGGGAGGCAATATTTCCCTTGTTATTGTTGTCACCCTTTGATCTCTTTGAATTTTCCTTAGGCTGTGTGGATCCCTTAGGCCTAATCTCATCGATCATATGAGAGCAATCACCTCTCAAATGCATGCGGGACGACACGGATTTGGCAAAGTCATTTGAGGGTGAGGAGGAGAAAGCAGCGGCTGGCCTTGGTTTTTAACCTTTTTCTTGCATGGGAAGATTGTAATAGTGAGTGGATAGGGGCATCTTGGACAATTTGATTAACAGGTGGAGGGGCAGATCGAGACAAGTTAGGCCAGCCACAATGTTGGGAGACTGTCGGGTGGACAATCTCTTGCCATCCTTTGTTTTCAGGGACTTCAGCTTGTAGTGATACATGAGGGGGCACTGGGATACCAGGGACATGTGGGTCTTGGAAGGGAGGCCTTTATGGCCTAGTTTGTACCACTCCTTGCCCAATCCAGTTAAAAAATCCATCTTGAAATAGTTGGCCCAACTCTTGCGAGTCTGCATCAAAATGTATAGAGAACCTTGGCCTTCTAGGGCCTCTATTCCAATTTCCTCTTCCTCTATTACCCCAGCCATGGCTACCTCTAATGAAAAATCCCATTCCTGTATGCATTATCGATTAGCAAATAGTTTCTTCAACAACCATACATGACATCTCTTTTAAATATGAAACAAATTTTGGCTCAGCAACACATCAGACTCATGCAATCCAATCCATACAAATCATTTAATACTTGTCAATGAGAAGGGGGTGAATAAGGGTTCTGGGATATGTGAGGGATTGTATTGAGCGAAAAGTGTTAAAATGAGGGGGAATAGATCATGATTACAGCTCAACAAATCATCAAACAATCAACGGTATCGTAAATCAAAAGAATATATCATTGTAATTCATCCATGTGTGATCCTTTAACTGTCATAATACAGAATTTATCTTAACTATAATTAAATTTTAAGAACAGGCAGTGGATAGTGAATATGGGAAGGAGAGGGGACTTGTAATGTGTGAAAAGTGAAAGAATGGTAGGGAAAAGAACGAATATTGTTCATAAAACCAATTAAGTGATCTATAAAAACAACTTTGTATTCAATACAAGGATATCAATACCAATTAACAACTACTATGTGTCAAGACTGTTCACTGTCCCACATCCAATTTCTTCAAAATTCTCAATTAAGACAGTCTATAATCATACTCAGAATCACTATGCCTTTCAACAATCCTGTGAAGAGAATAGTTGGTGTTTTTTTTTTTTTCTTTCTTTTATTTTCATTTAAACAAAATCAAAAGGAACACACAGTCACATTTCTCTATCTCTATCCATCATATATTACTATAAAATATCAACCACTATCTATAATTCGCAATTGCCCATGTAAACATATACACATGTTTTTTTTCCCAAATTGAACAGACTTTTAAAAACTTGCCCAATTTCATGCATTTTCATTATATCAACCAATAAAACGTTGCAATGAAACCATAATACAAAACCCAAGTTTCATCATTGGTGGTGCAATTTAAATCAAACATGCATGATACCTCCATAATCCATACACAGTAAACAATGAAATCACTGTCATCAATTTCCAGAAATTTCCATGATCCCGATCGAGACTAGTGAAACACACAGCAATCACCAATTCGCAATTGACACTAGGTTGTAGGAACACAATGATCCAACGCATAACGAAAAGAAGCAACCCTCTAACTATACATTGCCATTGACTCCCAACCAATTTTATCAAAAAACAAGTTAGGTTCACAAAAGGAGGTAGCCCCTTGACTGTATACCAATTTTCATCCCCAATTACAACTTTCCAACAACTCAATCAAACAGAGACGAGATAATACTCAAAGCAACTGTCATAACCACTCAACCAATCTATGACAGTCAACAAGATACCTGACAAGAGTGCAAACAGTTGGGGTTATCAAAATCAGGCTCTGTAACAATGAACACAAGAAGTAATCAAGAGTTCGCTCAGTCATCAAAGCACAAAGGGACTGGAGGTTGAACATATCAACAATAGGAAGAGACCCTTCAAAACAAGCACGGTGGAACCATAGGTTTTTTTATCACTCTCGGTTTGTGTAATAGTTTAACAATTCAACACCGAGTAGGGTAGGAAACGATGCAGAGGAGCAACAATTTCCCACTGGACAGTAACAATTACCAAGAACACACAGAGGTATAGCCCTCTCCCTTTCTCAAGAGTTGAACCAATTTATAACAATGCTAGTGGGAATGTAGACCTGAGGCATCACCAACAACCATAAAGCATACATCTTCGCATAATGGCCATCCTATAACCAAACTCTGAGGTACGTTGATGCCAATACCACTAAATAATCCTATGACCAGGTGGATAACCCACGACCATGGCTCTGGAAAATACACAGTGACCAAAAGGTAGTTTGAAAACATATACAACAACCTCATAGCAACTCGGATACAACCGGACATGGTTACCATAACTATGAGGAAGCGGCCATCAAGGCTAAACAGAGCGAAACCCTCCAACAAAATACCCATAACTACTTAACACAATAGAGATCCATCACAGTTTTCACCACACAAAACAACCAACGAATGCATAAATTCAACCAACCAATTATTTCATTTGAAAAACGAATAATCACACAGTCATATTACAGAGAGAAGACCAACGTGTTTACACAGTTTCCCATCTCGGGAAAACACAAACCAACACATTATTGAGCCATCATTCGTTTCATACACAGAGCGAAATTCATGGATGGGTGAAAATAACCATACTTGTAACCAATAGCTTTAAGAAGGGCGAGCTAGTCGAGCAGTTCCTTCCAGGCTTGAATCTCAGAGCTTAACCACCAGCAAAACCAAATGAAACAATAACCATGCTAGGGTGTTGCCCTGATGGGAGAAGTATGGACTGACGTGCATTTACTACATGTCACTTCCATCTTCCTCCACATTCAATTTTGAAGTACACGATAGTCAGTGATCACCAATACCATTAACCATGCCATTAATTCCAACCATTGAAACTTGCGACATATTGTTTGCCAAATGCGCCACCCAAAATACGTATTAAGCATTGCCAAAAATATACCATATATCAAATGCACCCGATATAAATCAAATATAATTCGCATAGCCACTAACCATTGCTAGTTAGGGTTAACACTAACTTGTTCCATTTAAATTACACATGACTTCTAACATAATCTAGTATATGCCCCTTCTTTTGGATTTTTTTTAATAAGTCTCTTTCCATTTCTTTTGTTTGATGTTGCTACTAATATATGTCTTGTGCAGGTGTAGTTAGGAAACAAATCATGGTGACTTGATCGAGTATAATGATTGCAATATATATATATATATGCCAATTCTAACATGAAATTAAAGATTTGAATAACAGAACATCTCATAAATGCATCATCCACCTATCATCGTGTCAAAAACGAAACCAATACTGCATCATCAACCATCTAAGACCATGTAAGTAGCATTGAAATAGAAGCATAAACTGTGTGATATGACTATCTTCGAGCCTCCAGTCTACAAGGGGGTCCCACCTACTACTATTATATATCATTAGCATAGTTTAAATAATAGGCTTTAGAAATACTTTGCGGGCGATATTCCTCGTTGCGATTTTTATCGTCAACACATATGTTTCATAAAAGGAAGACAGGGAAGTTGTTCGAAGCTCTATTGAGTATTGGGTTCCTAAACATGTCCACTTTTCACTTCTCAATGGTCTAAGGAATGTTGTGCCTTATTCTATCTGAGCGTCTGAACAGATTTGTTTCCATGTCCTAGAGGAAAGAGGCCTCTCTACAAGAGTTGAATAGATGGTCCATGGTCTCTTTGGTGGATCCACACATTATCCATATTGAGGGGCCCTCAAAACCCCACTTGATGAGTCGATCCCAGGTAATAAATTTTCACCTCACCACCAGCCGAAGAAAAGTAGGGATCTTTGGCCACGAAGCTGAGTGCTAGATTTTTTCCCATAGGGCCTTATGTGTGTCACATTTGCCCGTGATTGTAGATGCATATGCTCCCTTTGGTTTCATGTTTCCATCCTTCTATGATCCCCATATCACAATATATGGACCCTATCTTACCTGAATCTATCACTCCTTTAGAACTTTTTTCATTGCCTTTTTCATATCCCCTTCCCAATCAACTAGCCAGTCTTCTAGATTCTTCCATGTTCTAGTTTGAGTGTTTTTTTTGTCTTCATGACTCGCCAAGTAGTGATATACCTTGGTCCAGCCTTATTGTATCAAAGGGGCTCTTATAGGCTTCATGGTCTCATTGTGGCACCATTCCGATGGAGAGTTGGTTGTTGTTCCCAAGCATCATCTGAGAATAGGGTTGAAAAGCCATTATGAATTTCCCATAAGATTTGATGTTGGACTAGAACTTTGTTCTTCCATGCATTGCTCTATATTTTTTAGCCCAGTTCATTCCCATTTGATCTGATCAACTCTTCATGTGGTGTGTTGGGAGCATATTTTCTCTTCCATAACTTAGCCAATAAACCATCTAGGTTTTTTATCCATCTCCGTCAGAGTTGAGTTGCAAGTGCTTGACCTACTGGTTGGGGGTCCCTGAGACCCAGACCCCCAAGAATTTAGGTAAGCACAAAGTATCCCATGCCACTAGACCTCATTTCTTTTCTTTGACCACCCCTCCCCAAAGAAAGGAGCAATGTAAATTCCTAATTTTTTTTATGATAGATTTGGGAGTTGCCAGAATAGAGAAGATATACATGGCCATAGACATGAGGATAGACTTAATCAAGAGAATTATTCCATGGAGAGAAAGGAAGCAGTGAGTCCAACTAGAAATCTTTGCTTCCAATCTGACTAGCAAGTCTTCCCAGGAAGCATTGTGGATAGCATTATCAATGAGGGGCACCCCCAAATATTTGGAATAAAGCGAGGCATGATTGACACCTAGGAGGTGTGCTATGTTTTTCGGTATTGACCCTAGGGTGTTAAAGAAAAAGATATGGGACTTGTCTTGGTTAATAAGGGCTCCCAAGGCTCTTTTTAACTCCTCTAGGACTCTTTTGAGAGTTGGGGCTTCTTTGACAGTAGGTTGACCCAATAGGAAAGTTTCATCCACAAATTGGAGGTACAATAAGGGGACAAGGAGAGGGTGAAGGGAGATCCCAAGGATGGACCCCTATGTGAGGGTGCACTTCAAACTTATCCCCAAACCCTCGACCAAGATGATGTAAAGAAATGGAGAGAGGGGATCCCCCGCATAAGACCTCTAGAGGGGTTGAAGGTGGGAGAGGGAAATCCATTGATCAAGATAGAGAAGAATCTCAACAAGACTAGGTTGAGGATCAACAACACCCAATCTGCCCAAAATCCAAAATCCTCCAACATTATCAGAACAAAACCTCAATTGATAAGGTCATAGGTCTTGGACATATCAAGCTTCATCATCATGTTAGGATACCTTGTGGTTTTTAGGGAATAAATGGTCTCATGGGCCACATTGATGCAATCAAGGATTTTCATCCCTTCCATGAAACCTCCCTATTTTAGGGAAATGATATGGGGCAGAATTGGTTTAAATATATTAGTTATCAACTTTGTAATGATTTTGTAAATAAAATTGCAAAGAGAGATAGGTTTTAACTTATCTATTGAGTTTGTCTGTCAAGATTTGGGGATGAGGCAAATGAAAGTGGCATTGAAAGCCTACAGTAATGATCTTGAGGAATGTGACTCCTCCACCACCTCCCACAGGTCCCTTCCCACTCTTTGCTAGCAAGCCTAGAAGAAATCCATGACAAAACCGTCTGGCACCAAATCCTTCCTCGCCACCATCTCTTTAATCGTGGAATCCACTTCCTCTATCGAAACAGATCTCATAAGGCTGAGGTTTTTCTTGGAGAAATCGACCGGGGGATTGCCTCAGTGATCTTTTGAATAGCCACTTCACTATGATTTTTTGGTTCAATTCGAATATAGATGAAGTGATTGGTCAGTTCCACCTTGATCTCCTCATGTATTTGGAGGAATTCCCCTCCCTCAAAGCTCAAGGATAGAATTAGGTTCTATTTTCTTCGTTGAAGAAGTGCATTGTGGAAGAATTTTGTGCTTTTGTCTCCTTTTAGCCACTTGATCCTAGATTCTTGTCTCCATAGTGTCTCTTCTTGTTTCTCTCTTAGGTTTAATTCAATTTTCATCTCCTCTTCTCTAGTGACTGACTCCTCTAAGCTATCCCCCTTGATGGTCGCTTCTTGGATTTCTGCCATTTCCACCTCTAGAATTTTTTTCTCATCAAAGATGTGGTCAAAGAATTCCTTATCCTAGATCCTCAATCATGAGCGAACATGATTTAGGTTTTGTTATAAATCGAACCTCTTATCCTAGATCCTCAATCATGAGCGAACATGATTTAGGTTTTGTTATAAATCGAACCTCTTACTTTGATACAACTACCCCTGTTTGTCCCACCAAACTTCCAGGTTATGGAAGAAGTCAGGATGATCCATCCATAATTTCTCCAATTTGAACATCTTAGGTATGGGAACAATTTGTCTATCCCATTCCAAAGTGATGGGTCAGTGATCTGAGCCATAGTAGGGTACAATATCTGTTGATATTGACTGATTGGATTGGAAAAAGGTTTTAGTTATCGAAATTCTATCCAATCTCACTGTGGTAATCTTATCATTTCCTCTTCTATTGTTCCATGTGAAGAGGCAATCACTGGAGGAGATATCTATGAGTCTACAGTTGTCAATCAAAGTCTTGAAAGCATGGTGTTTCAGTTCTAGTCTGCGGATTCCCCCCTTCTTTTCCTCGAGGGAAGTGATCATGTTGAAATATCCCCTAAGTATCCATTGTTGTTGCCTCATTGTGGAGCTCAGGAAATTGTTAGTGTCCAAGAAATCCCTCTTTTGTCCAAGGATTAAAGCCCCGTAGGAATTTGATACAAAACCATGCTCCTAAGTGCTTAGGATTCTGAACTCTATGGTGAGAATTTGTTGTAGTTTTAATTAAACAACTACTAAAAGGATCCATGGATCCCATAGGATGGCTACCCCCCCCCCCC
>ML802315.1:52848-74564 GCA_009831015.1 Picea engelmannii
ATGGCCTCTACTTCACAACATTTCCAGACTTTATGGGCTATTTGTGTTATCACTCGGTTGTCACACTTAGTTTCCTAGAGCATAATGATATATGCCTTCTCCTAACTGATCCTTTTCCAAATTAGCCTTTGTTTGGATGGGGAAATAAGGCCTCTTACATTGCAAGACATAATCTTTGTATCAACACTTGGGATGGGTATGGAATTTCTTCTCTGATAGTTCTACCATTTGGCCTTAATCAAATAGGAGAGCTCTTATTTACTCTATCTTCTGCTTGTGAGGTTTTCTACCTCACTTTTTATCCTCTCTTGGGGTCTTCTTTAGATATTTGAGAGGGTTGGATTTAATTCCCAAGTTTCTAGCATTTGTTGTTTGTGAACCCTGAGCCACCCCTTTACTTCTCCCTTTGATCATGTCCCACTGAAATTTCCTCTATTGGTTTATTTACAAATTATTGACTACTTGTTCCCCGTGTCTCTCTTTCAAAGCATGTACATCCACCATTATTTCCTCTAGATCCATATCCTGGGTCATTTATGTCCCTTCTTCCTCCTCTGATTTTTTCGCCTGGTCCTCTATCTCTTCCATTTCCACCTCTCCTGTTTCCTTTTGTTCCTACTCTGTTGTTGGTTCAGTCTTCCTACGTTTTGGGATCTCCTCCCCTTTCTCACCTTTGTTTTGTGCATTGGATGATTTTCTTACCGGGTCCCCTATAGTCCTTTCTTCACTAGTATTTCCTTCTAGTGCATTGAATCAGATGGTCGTATTTTTGTCTGGTGCTCCTAATGCTTATTTATTTGTTCTTCTTGCTACCTTCCTTTTCCCTGGGATATTCGATAATCCCTCCTCATCTATATATTCCTTTGATTTACATGTTGAGTTTGTTGCATTCAAAGGGAAATACCTAAATAGATGTCCATGAACATGACATTTTCTGCACATTAAGGGAATGTGTTCATATTCTAGGGTCTGAGTCCATTCGTCATCTTGATACGACACTATAATTGATTCTGGAAGAGCCCCCACTACGTTCGTATAGACACATATTTTGGCATATGATTTAGTTATCTTCGATATCTTGTTGAATGACTCCAAAGTGTTTCCAATACCCTCAAGGGTTTCCTGATCTTGAAATTCTCTAGGCAACAAATACATTTGGATCAATACTGGAGTTGTTGTGAAGTACTCCTTTTCTGGTGTGAATATCTATGTCTATTACCTCATGTGGAGGCTTGTCAAGTTAAATAAGTATGGCCCCTCTTCGAATACCTTCTCATGGTCCTCTAGTAATGAAAATATGACAATGAATAAACCCTTGGAGCTGAGTTGTAGATCCATCTTCCCTTTGCCTTCCATCAAGACTTCATCCACACCATAAGAGCCCTTTTCAAGGGCCAAATACCCTTAAATTTTCCTATTAGGGCATGATCTTTCATCTGTTGGATTGTAATATCCCCTCTAGTATTGTTGCAATGTTTTAGGTGTTTACTTCGTTCAGACCTTTTGTCAAACACTTTGACAACATGCTCTGATGCCACTGTAGTATTCCTCTTTACTGTTGATCTAATTTTTTTGTTCTTGTTTTTAGGTTTTAATGAGTATTTGGGTCATGAATTTTGTCAAACACTTTGTTGGTATACCCAAAAACTCACTGTAATATCTCATTTTCTGATGTTGTTATGTTATTGCATGAATTTATGATTCAATACTTTCAACAAACACTTAGATGGAATGCACAAAACCCACTATAGCCAACCCTCTTATGACTATTGTAGCATTTATAGTTGATTTATGGGCTATGTCTTTTGTCAAATACCTTGTCATTATATAATTTTTTGAACTACAATGTGTCCTGCTAGTGTTGTTATGTACTTTTGTTGTTGTTATGTACTATCCATTGTTGTTGATATAAGTTTATATAGATGTTGGTGCAATGGTTATGTCAAGCAGTTTAGTTGCAATGTGTTTTTTATGTGTTTGTTGGTTTAGGAATTTTATCAAACAGTTTGCAACATTCCAAATGCATTTGGCACATGACATATGACAACAAAAAATTAAATGGACAATGACTTAATCAAACAACAAGAAATATAGCCAATCCCATTGCTTTATTAACACTTAAATCTCAATTGTTACATCAACAAATAACTCACAAATATGACTTGTAATACATTGGCAATCGATGGCACACTGGATGGAAAATGAAGACAAAGGTTGGAGCTCTAATAGTGGTTGAAACCCCATGAACTTGTTTCCAAGATGACCTCCAACTGCAGATCTTGGCTGCCCCAAGAATATTCAGCCTCGCTCGCCAAGGAAAATCAAACCCTCTAATAAAATACAACCCTCACAAGAATAAATTTGGAAAAATAATGAAAGTACGACTTCTCTTTCAACATAAATCAGCAAAATAGCTAGAACTCGACCTCTCTAATGAAGTACGCCCTCCCAAGGAAGAACATAACCTGTGAAAAAGAAAGTGGTAGCCTCACACAAGGAACTTGGTCCTCTCACCAAGGAATTTGGCATGCATAAACAAGAATAACCTAAGATCTATAGATCAACCTGCACAATAAGAAATAAGTCTTCTTCAAACCCCGGGATGATACAAAAATATAGATCAACCTCCTCAAAGATGAATGCAAGTGGAAGATCTGAATGATCTCCCCTTCTAATGGCTAGGGTAGAATCTTTCACCATCAAAACTTGATCAGCTAGGGTGGAATCTTTCACCACCGAAACCAATCCAAACAAGGCTTTCACTCTAAGCCCCAAAGGCTCCAAGAGCTCTCCAAATCAAAATCAGAAATATTCATCAACATAATGAGATAATGAGCTTTCATTGTACTTTTATACTCATTTTCCTCTTTTCCCCTCAAGTGACTTTTTAATTTATCTCTAGTAAAATCACTTTGTTAATTTATTAACCTTTTTACTACCAAAAAGTTATTTATTTGACTTTAAAGCATTTCTAGGTATTGGAAATCACTTTTTTTATCCTCTCAACATTCAGAGCTCTTCATCCCATTTCCAACAAGCTATTACATCAAGGTACCCCTCTTAGATAATTTATTAAAATGACAACTTGTAGACCTGTATATAGGTTAATCCCTTCTCTTTATTTTATTTACTTAGAAAAATTCTTTATCTATAGTGAGTTCACGAGTCAGTCTCATCATCTTTACTCAAGTTTGCTTCTCTGCCATCACCATAACACACTTTATGTTCCATTGCACACGATTTGCACCAACACTTAGTCTTTTTCTCATACTCTTCGTGGGATAGCGGGTCCGCGAGTATAGAGTTTCTTTGATTCATTCACTTGTTATAATCACAAGTTCGCCCATCCTCTTTTTGGTACTTAGTTGTTTTGTTGATATTTAACTTATCTTTTTGATGTTCCATGCTTAATCTCTTAAGTTCAACCGCAGAAGCAGAGTTCGATCCACTACTTTGAAAATTTCTTTTTTGTTCGTCCATCTGTATGCCATCCCATACTTAGTCATATTTCGAAACATTTCATGAAGCCACAGGAGCGGACTTGTTCCACTTAACTCTTTCTATATATTTCTTTCCTCCACTCCGTCATGTATCCTCGTTTCTTGTCACACTCACCAAGAAACATTTAATGCATCTCTTGCATGAAATGACAAATGGTTAAATACTAAATCACCATTATTAATGGTGTTTTTCTCGAGACCTATCTCATAAATTCAAATTAAATCATTCTTTCGAAATAAGAGCTCTAGTGGGTTAATATGAAAAATGAATTATTTTACTATTCGAGAAAGACTTTGCATGCTTGGAAAACTCTTAAGAACGATGTCTAGAAGAAGAGAAAGCTTATGTGGGGATACATTGACCACATTTAAATGAGAGAACCCAAAATACCTATGGTCAAGAGCTTACGTATATTATTCCACATTACCGCCTGAAAAAAGGAGTATTGATGATATCTGGATATCAAGGATCGCAAAGGCAAGATGTGTTTCGTAGATCTTTGATGTAAAATAAATGGTAATATGGTACACAGACAATTATGAGAAAGACCAAAGAATTATTAAATTAAAAGGGTAGTCCCCATTCTCTCTAGTGCCATGAACTTTCATCCAAATGCTCAGGTTATCGAAGTCGACAACAACCTTCAAGGTTGACGAAGCCAAGAATGTCATCAAGGCTAAAAACAGTGGTAGGGACTTATTGTCATAATGTCTCAAAGACCCGACAACAATGACGGAGGATGTATTAGTGATACAGGTTAGTCAATTGAATAAACCTTATAAATAAATGGCTTCCCTTATTGCTAGGGTACTTGGACAGGAATCAACTGCTACTATCCCCCATTTAACTCTCTATATTTTATTTTATTCTATTTAAGGAAAGAGACTTTTCGACTGGTCAAACAATCATATCTACTGAGATTTCATTTTAGTTATCAAATTTTATGAAGGATAGGAAATTCTACATGTCTGCATACTTGGTCTTCGTTATTGTATATTGTCACGTATTTCTAGGACTGCATTTGTCAAGGTAAGTTGATTCCAAGACAGACCCAATTCACACATTGTATCCTACTATGTGGAAGAAGAAACAAATGTACCATTTTTATGAGGTTTATGATTCCTTTCTATCTTCTTTCAAAAAAACTCATGTTTGGAAACAATACTTCAAGATTGTTGTTGGAAGCGGAAACATTTTTAGATAAAACGGGAAATTTTGAATCAAATGAATAGTATATCATAATAAGAGTTTATTGCTCTCGATAAGCCCAATCTATCTTACGTTTTATGTACCAGATAAGATATGTATGGTAGAAGTCTGTAGACAATACAAATTTTGGGCTAATTTTGTTTATCAAAGGAAGAAAAGGAAATCCATTCCATTGTCGTGGAAAGTCGACGAAATTTCATTGAAAAATGCTTCAAAGATTGATGAATTTGCAACCCAATTTGACCAATATAATTTAAAATTGGAAAATCAAGTGAAGGGGTTTGAGCCCCGACAATATTTCATGAATCATATGGTCTTTGTAGGTTTCAATGCATCATACATAAACACTTGTATATATGGAGAAGAATAAAATAATGAGAACAACTCTAAAGAAGTATTGGTTATAGACCTTGAGACTATTATCAACACAAATGAAGCACATCGACAACATAGAAGGGTCATAAATGAAAGGAACACAAAGTCTCAAAGTTATTCTCAGAGAAGCGGCACACCCAAGCAAAATTCCCAAACTGTTATGTGAGAGAAACAAAAGTCCTTAATTGAGAATTCAAGTGATGGTGATGATCCTAATCATCCCAAAAAGAATGTTGAAAGACCTCACAAATTACCAATAAATAAGAAGAAAAGGAAAAATAATCAACATGAAATAGAAGAATCCATACCTGACAAGGACATTCTTCTTGAAGACATGGAGCTAGATGCAACATCGAGGATATAGAGTTTCCATATGATGAGCAGAGTGTTCAATGGAACAGAGAAGTTGCGGAAGAATTGGCGACTCAAAAACTTTTCTTTTATGAAGAAGAATCATTGACCGTCCATAGTGCATTATTTGAAAAATATTTAAAGAAGCTAGCCCTTGAACATGTGAATTATAAGGGAAAAAGAATGCTATATACATATCTCAACCTGAATGGAGTCCTGGCATCAAGAATTTCTTAAATTCATATAGTTACTAGTGATGCTTTGGAGGTATCAGTTGATGAAATGGAAGGCGAAAATGCGAGACTCAAAGAAAGGATTAAAGAATTGGAATGTGCTTTGATGCCACCTCCTATTTTTGTAAGTCCAATTGCCACTATTCAATCTAGGACAAATCCCAATGGAACACCTGAGTCGAAGTTGAAAGGAACATCAAGTTTGTTGGCTACAGTCGGGTGATTTGATGGAGAAAATATAAAAAAGAGAATGTCCCTTATTTTAGAGGCATGGGATATAGGGAATAACATCATTTATTTTGGTTCCAAGTTAAACAATTTAAGAGAATATCTCCAAGATGAATTTGATAATGAAGAATGTTTCTATAAGGATGTTGTTGTCACATTTATCTTATTTCTAGTATGACCGAAATGAAAAGAAAAGAAGAATATATACCTTCCCCTACTCGAATAAAACAATTGAAGGCTTGTTGGATTAAAAAGATAAAAGTGTTGAAAGAAATATTGGATGATTTTGATGCCCTAGTCATCAAAAAGGAAGCATTATATCACAAATTGATTGAAATAGACCTAGCATGAACTACAGGGGAGGTCCAAGACCCGAAGTTAATTTTAAATTCCATATTTATGACAAGGAAACAGTTAGAGGAACACGTGGAAATATTAAAAGGTCTATCAGTTGAAAAATCTAATAATATGATTGAATATACTGAGTATGATATTGAAAGTTAGTTAGTAAGTTACGTAAATAAAAATGAGGATATTGAAGATACACTTCACCTACTTTCGCTTGAATTAAGAGAATTATAAGGCACAATATTTGATATCAAAGTTAGACAAGAAATAAATGTTGTGTCAATGAAAGAATATATTGAAAAGTGGTTAAAACAAGCTCTCATCGAGATAACCGAAGAAGATCAGTCAGAATCAGTTGGTATTGGTCGAGAAACCGTAGCAAGGGATGATACAAAAGGGACATCAAAAAGAAAATGAGTGAGAGGAGATTCCATCATAGTGAGTAACACAGATCACATTCTTCCCAATTCATTTCCCTTCCCATTCAGAAAATCATCCAGTTGTGTTTTATCTTTTCCAAGAAAAGCATAACCGATTTTATGATATTTCTCTTTTGTCTTTTTTTCAGGTCCAGCCTTGTTCCTGTTACTTGTATTTATTTTAAGGTACATGGGAGCCTAGTCCCAGTCCAAATTTGGATGAAATTATTTTATTTCTAAGACTATCAAATACTTATATTATTTTTTGAGAAATTCAAGAGAACTACTTTGGGGATAAACTTTAATTATTTCTTTTGAAACTCTGATTTTGAGGATTGGATATTTATAGTTTTTCCTATCATAATCTCTTTTGTTATCAATGAAAAGACTCTTTTAAATTTCTATGATATGTGAGCCCTTTACCTTTCTTTCCTTGAATGTGATAAAAAATACCTATCTTGTGATGGATGTCAGATTCATGTTATATTTTTTGTGGTTATTATCTTTGTATCATATTTTTGCAAACATTTTATTTTATGAGTGAAGGTTCCTCATCCATTTCTCAAGAATTCTTGATGCATGTATATTATTTTCAATATTTTATTTATTTGAATGATAAAGATTTGGAGTTTTCTATTTAGCACTCTCCTATTTTAATATCATTGCCCTAAGATATTCAAAGATAAATATTTAAAGAATACATAGGAGTACCACCTCTATCAAAATGCAAGGGGATTCATATCCTCATGATCTTGATGTTTTGATCTTAATTGATTTAAACATCAACACAACCTTAGTGTAATCCAATAAATAATGCTCATTAATACTCATAAATTATGGGAATAGTCGAAATGCATCGGAATCGGAATCTAACTATGCAGGTGTGATCTTGATGATAAAATATGATAAGTGGACCTCTGAAAGCATCAAATAACTCTTATAAACCTCATAATATAGTTGGTAACATCAAATCACCCCTCTGATGAAGATGGCACAAGCCCATAAAGACATCTCTAACTACAGAGCAAAGGAACCCAAAAATGGGGACGTTACATTCCTCCATTCCCAAAGATTGCTTGTCCTCAAGTAATGCCAACACAAACATATGATCAACAAGCTGAACCAAAATGAAACTAAGAATGATCCTAGGGTCCCAAACCAACCTGAAATATGTGAAGCACCCTCTGCTCAAAGCATTGTCGATCAAGGTGCTAACACAAGAGGTCACCTAAATACTATCAATAGGTAGAGAAATCATGTACTGAAAAAACTCGATCAACCCTTAAAAGAATGGATATTCTAGGGAACCAACCCAAAGCACTATATGAGATAACTCCTAAAAGTATGAATTGGATCTCCCCTCTCCATCAGTAACTAAACTGCCAAACCGTGTAATCCCAAGGTCCCAAGTTAATCTTAGAAATAAATCACCATGTTGACGTTGTGCCACTTTGATCATAATGGTCTGACCATCATACCTAGGTTGCATCTTCCTCTCTTGGAACCCCAAGCTGAAATACATGTAAGGGTTGAACCCACTACCACTATTTATATCCTGCCATGGCATCTTAGCGAAGTCAAAGTCTGCAAATCCATTGTCGAACTCTATCCTGGGTATCGGAAAATAAAATGTGTCCTGCCACATAGCATGCACCCCATCATCTCCTCTCGAAGCATCCCAAAAATGAAATGGACCAATCATATGAGTTCCTAGAACCCAAATCCAAACTAGAAGTCTAGTATGTCTCATACCAACCAACTCCAATTATGCTACACTGATCAACTATGTGCCAGCTAATATGTACAGCTCTTGCCAAAATGTCTTGAGAATTGTGATGTCCCAATCATGGTCAATGTACTCGGGAAACCTATGGATCCTAAACACCTCTCTAAAGAACCACTCTTCTATCTATGATGCCTCATACTCTGATGAAGTCCTTGAAATGTAGTCCCTTCCATGCACCTCCATAGACATGTGTTGAAATATGTCAACACACTCTCCCACCTCTATCCTAAAATGAGTGTAGACTGTCATAATCATGTTGGATAGGTATTCTCTAACTCATTATGCTTACAAGTCATGCACTCCCTCACATGTCTCCACACATCATCCTCTAGGCCCTTCCATGAGAACCTCTCTTTGATTTGTCGGTAAGTCTGGAAGTACCCAAGATGCCCTACCAAGGCCATATCATGCATAGCCCTCGTGATATCCTCTCTAAGTGTGGAATCTAGAACCAAATATATGTTACCCTTGTAGTAGATGATGTCATCCACCACTACGTACCAGTCACCCTGAATATGAGCATCCATCAACTCACAAGCAAACCGGTCCTTGGAATATTTCACTAGAAGGTGGGACTTCCAATCAGCCGAAATCCCCATGAGCCAATCCCATGTGTCATGGATCTCCTCTTGATGTGTATGTACATCTTGCATACTGATCACATGGCCACAATGTAAATAAAATAACATGCCAAGCTCCCTATCCTTGTCCTGAGGATAGCCTAATCGAAAATCAATCTCTGGAGAGTACTTTGTCCCATGCCTGAATATGCTCTCCATCATGCCCCATGTCTCATCAATTTGTCTCAAATGATCCCCCCATGTCCTATTGTATATGAGGAGATCATCAAAGAACACCAACATAAACCCTTGTAGTTGTGGTGTGAAGATGGGGTTCATGTGAGCCTAAAAGGTGGAAAGTGTGTTGGTCAACCCCAATGCCATGACCAAGAAATCGTAGTGACCATAATGACACCCGAACATAGTCTGATGATATCCCAATCGAAGATCAATTTTCGAGTAATATGTTGCTCGATGAATCTCATCTATCAACTCCTCGCCCCTCGACAATCCAAACTCAATGGTATGCTCAAAATCCCTGTCAATAAGTCTCTTTGAAGGAATCACCCAAAATCCCATATTGATGTGTCCACGTCCTCAATATATCCATTCCCACAATAAGTGGGTTCATATACCTCCATGATGGTTGGTCCCTAAGGTATATGCTCAACTCACCCATCTACAATTATGACTTGAACCGTGAATGGGCTCCCTAAAATAAGTGGCTCATGATATCCAAGAAGCAAACTATGTGTATAATCAGAAATATCTAAGCCATACCTCTTATCAAGCCCATGCAAATCTGAATGCTCCTTGTGCTTGACCATCACCAGAAGCTCCTCCATCAAGCCATAAGTACCACTAACATCCTCATGTTTCCTGACTGCCATAGACAATTGAAATGATGAAGAATGTGCCAAACTCAACTCCATACGAAGCTCATGTGTAAGCTTCCCAACTTCCTCTTCATCATCCCTCATGCATAAATCCCTAGAAGTTAGATCAACATCCAAAGGAAAAATTATCCAACACCAAAACTCCATCATATTTGGGTGCTAATACACCTGGATCCTCATAAGAGTCACTACTAAGGAAATATGTTGAATCCTCAACATTGGTTGATCGAAAAACTACATCATATGTGTTATCAACTTGTGGTTCTGTCAAACCTTCATCATGAAGTGAGGTCTTTGCTTCACCAACTACTAAGTATGGATTCAACCACTCTAGAGCCTCTACCGATGTTGTTAGATACTTTTGATATTCCTGACAAGACTGTAATTTTTTTCCATGAATTCTCGATCTGTTCCCATCTTTCTAAGCCATCGAATATATCAAAACAATCTAAAAATATCCTTCACGGTTTACCCCTTAGGCTAGGAGGAAAACACGCTTTGATACCATTTTAATATCCCCTCTAGGACTGTTGTTATGTTTTAGGTGTTTACTTGGTTCAAAACTTTCATCAAACACTTTGACAGCATGCTCTGATACCACTATAGTAATCCTCTTTACTTTTGATCTAATTTTCTATTTGTTGCAGTTAGGTTTTAGTGAGTATTTGCGTCGGGACTTTCATCAAACACTTCGTTGTTATACCCAAAAACCCATTGTAATATCTCATTTTCTAATGTTGTTATGTTATTGCATGAATTTTTGGTTCAATACTTTTAACAAACACTTAGATGGCATGCACAAAACCCACTGTAACCAACCCTCTTATGATTGTTGTAGCATTTTAAGTGTATTTATGGGCTATGTCTTTTGTCAAACACTTTGTAGTTATATAATTTTATGAAATGCAATGTGTCCTCCTACAGATGTTATGTACTTTTGTTATTGATGTGTACTATCCACTGTTGTTGATATAACTTTATATGGTTGTTGGTGCAATTATTATGTCAAGCAGTTTGGTTGTAATGTGTTTATTGGTTTAAGAATTTTATCAAACAGCTTGAAACATTCCAAATTCATTTGGCACGTGACATATGAAAACAAACAATTAGATGGACATTGACTTAATCAAATATAAAGAAATATATCCAATCTCATTACTTTATTAACATTTAAATATGAATTGTTACATCAACAAATAACTCACAAATATGATTTGTAATGCATTGCCAATGGATGGCACATTGGATGGAAAATTAAGAGAATGGTTGGAGCCGTAATAGTGGTTGAAACCCCATGAACCTGCTACCAAGATGATCTTTAACCCGAGATATTGGTTTCCCTAAGAAGATTTGGTCTCCCCCACCAAGGAAAATCATCCCTTCTAATAAAATATGACCCTCACAAGAATAAATTTGGCCCAGCAATGAAAGTACAACCTTTCTTTCAACAAAAATCAACCAAACAACTAGAATTCGACCTCTCTAATCAAGTACGGCCTCCCAAGGAAGAACACGACCTCTACAAAATAAAGTGGCATCCCCGCACAAGGAATTCAGTCCTCTCACCAAGGAATTCAGCCTGCATAAATGAGAATAACCTCTAGATCTATAGCTCGACCTGCACAAGAAGAAATAAGTCTTCTTCAAACCCCAGACTGCTACAAAAAGATGGGTCAACCTCCTCAAAGATTAATGTGAGTGGAAAATTTGAATGATCTCCCCTCCTAATGGCTAGGGTGGAATATTTCACCATTGAAACTTGATCAGCTAGGGTGGAATCTTTCACCACCGAAACTAATCCAGGCAAGGGTTTCACTCCAAACCCCAAAGGCTCCAAGAGCTCTCCAAATCAAAATCAGAAATATTCATCAACATAATGAGAGAATGAGCTCTTATTGTACTTGTATACGTATTTTCCTCTTTTCCTCTCAAGTGACCTTTTAATTTATCTTTAGTAAAATCACTTTATTAATTTATTAACCTGTTTACTCCCAAAAAGTTTTTTATTTGACTTTAAAGCATTTCTGGGCACTGGAAGTCACTTTTTTATCCTCTCAACATTTAGAGATCTTCATCCTCGTCCCAACAAGATATTACACCAAGGTAACCCTCTTATATAATTTATTAAAATGACAACCTTAGTGCAATCCATTAAATAATGCTCATTAATACTCCCAAATTACGGGAACAGTCGAAATGTATCGGAATCGAAATCTAACTGTGCAGGTGTGATCCTGATGATAAAATATGATAAGCAGACCTTTGAGATCGCTCATAATATCGTATAACTCCTCTAAACCCCATGAGCTTTCTCATAATATCAAATCGCCCCTTTGATTAAGCTAACACAAGCCCATAAAGACATCTTCGACTGCAAAGAAAATGAACCCAAAAATGGGGACATTACATGGATGTAGTCTCCTATGCACATCGATGTTTCCTTGTGCCTTAGGTTACTACTCGTTTTTAGTGGGCATACGTTCCTTAGTCACTTCTCATCTTGTTCATTGCCAAGTTCGAGATCCAAGCTCGGTCCTTTCCCCTTCTACTCGGGGGAATTTGATTGGGTGTTGCTTGCCCCCCCATTTCCGCATTAGCTTCCCTCGAGGCGTAGTCTCATGTTACCACATCCTTGAACAATTTTCGATTTGATGCAGTATGAGCTGCCACATTGATTTGGCCGCCTTGTTTCTCTACCATCACTTATCCCTTTCGGCTAACCCATACCCTCATGTTGCCCTCTGTACACAAGCCTCGTGACTATCTTCATATTGAAACCCTAATTGTTCAGCCTGCTTCTTTCTCCCTCATCGTTGCTCCTTAATTTCCTCTAGTAGTGAAATGTCCATTAATTGTATGTTTTTAAAGACTAATTTTGAATTAGATTTCTTTTGAGCGATTCAATTTTTTCCCTTTCTTTTTTTTATAAAAGTATAGCAATCTATAGTAATTAATTCCTATATATAATCATTCTTTAAGGTGAAAAATATTACTTAATTTTGTTTGCATGTTAAATTAAACAAAATCTAAAATATGGTATAGGCATTGTGACTTTGAACTATAGATATATATGAATAAATCTTGCCAAGTTTCAATGGAATTAAATATGCAAATTGGCAATTATAACAGATAAATAAATCTTTCCAAGTTTAAGTAATATTAAATATATAAAACTTGACAATTATAACATGTTAATTTATACAATATGAAATTAGGTTTTAGTGGTATTGAATATGCACTTGCAATGAAATCTCATAATGGTTATAACAAAATTATTCAAGGAACGCATGAAAAAGATTAGAGTATTTATTTGCTTACAACATAATCTTATCATAAAAATATTGCACTACATTGGTGTGTTCTCCTTCGTTATAGCGTCACTGGCATCCTATTCTCCATAAAAAGAGTGATTCATCCTACCCACAATATGGTACAATCTTATATAACAACAATAATTATTTGTAGTCACACACACACACACACACACAATATATATATATATATATCTTCGACGGTTATCTCAATGGTCTTGAGCCGACGTGAGATCTCTCCCCAAATGATCACTTGGGGAGGTTACAGGTTTGACTCTCTTGATCCCCTCGAGGTGAGGCTCTGTAATCAGGGCCGACGGCTTACCCTGTTTACCATCCATGGATCATGGGGAAGTACTCGAAGGGTTTTCCATGAGGATTTCCTTGGTATGTGTGTGTGTGTGTGTGTGTGTGTGTGTGTGTGTGTGTGTGTGTGTGTGTGTGATGTTGATTATGTATGATAAATCTGGAGTCTCATAATTTCAAAATATGCCTCTTATACTTATAATGGTTTACAAATTTCAGCCCACTTAAAGCTTTTCATTAGATTTTTCCATATCTCAGAGAGCATAGCTAAGACACCGAGATTGTTCACGTATCATAACATTTTTAATTAAACATATATATATATATATATATATATATATATATATATATATATATATATATATGTTTTTAAACATTTACATAAAAGCCAACATTGTTTTTTTTTTATTTAGTCATTATTATATTTTTTTTTAAATGTGCACGTGTCAATTGAACATGGAAGGAATTACACATCTCCTTCTCTTTATTTTTAAACTTTTACATTAAATCGAACATTGTTTTTTTATTTAGTTAATATTATTTTATTTTTTTAAATGGACACGTTTCAACTCCAAATTGAGCATGGAAAAAATTACATATATCCCCCATACTGGGACTATACAAAGTGCCTCTCGATGCGACCAGATTCTTTCTACATCAAGAAATCGATTTTGTTCAATTGTTAGAGCTAAGCATTAATCTATTCAACAATATAAAAAGTTGTAATGTATTCAACAATATAAAAAAAACAAAGCAATTATGAAAGAATTCAATAGCTTCCACCATAATGTAGACTAACCTCCCATTCAACATGCCTCCGATTTATTTTATCATTTCGCTTGCCCTTGTAGCAATAAATAAATCTAAAGCAAAACAGTATATAATGGTGTTTAAAGCTATGATGTTGGCCCTCCATGGGTGTTGTAGGGCAGGTATGTCTCAACCTTCGTTGATATTTAGTGTTAATGTTGTTGGTTCTACCATAATACAACATGTACATTTAATAATTCTCTATGAAAATGCTCTTGAACTTACAATCTAATACAATAAACTCATTAAGAATGTGTCGATGAAAAAGTGTATATACCTTGCCTTCCAATAACACTTATTACTTTCTTGTTTCTGTTCGACAACACAGGTATTCCAACAGAGGACGAACACCTTCAGTAACCACTCACATAACCAGATCAAAGATCAACACACCGATGTTTTCACGTGGTGAAACCCCTACGGGGAAACATCCACGGCCCTAGCCAACGCGGCCACTTGGAGCAGTTTATTAATGCAAAGAAAAATATTACAGAGAGATTTTACAAGAGAGTTTCTCACAATCGATCATCGGCAAATGACCCTCCATGCTCTTTAAATAGAGATCATGGACCAATCGGGTGTTAAGCCACAGATCAATGGCCGTTAAGATCGAGGAGAGTATGAACCGTCGGATCACTCTATGTCGGGAACATATCATGACCGCCGGATTTCCTAACTACAAATGCATACTAATGCATACTAAAGAAACACACTTTTACCTAGCGACATATTAGACCAAGTAGATCTTAACTAACTCCTAAGTGTCTAAATATCCTAACAGTTTCAAGATGTTACACTTGAACAAGGAGACCTAATTTCCCTCCCCTTATTATCTAACTAGCTTTACTTCTTTATGTCTACCTTACTCCAATAATCTTTCAATATGAAAGTTGCTTGGAAGAAATTAAATCATTCTCTATGTCTACCTTACTTCAATAATCTTTCAATATGCAGGTTTCTTGGAAGAAATTAAAGCAAAGTCTCATCGCTTCACCGCGTATTTGGTTGAAGCAATTGTAGAATGTGTCAGGCAATCTAGAAAAAATAAAAGGAATCCAAAGAAAAAGATAATAGCACGATGCATGGAGCAAAGTTCACGGTGTCTCTATATTGTTACAAGAGAAATCATGAATGTTGTGCTAACAAGTGCCATTGCATGGCGATGTCTGTGTCAATTAGGTATAGGCATATATAAAATCTTGTTTTTTTAAACTAAGTTTATTTCAAATTATGATAAGGAATTAATGTCTATTTTATTCTTAGTGATCAAGAACAATGATTTTGAACCCTTTATACATGTTTTAAAACATTTAAATATATATTTGTAACATGAAAAACGATAAATATGGACTAAATATGGAAAAATATATGATATTATCTAATAATGCATACAAGGAAATGTAATGTGGCATATATATATGCAAGATAATTGTTATTTTCAAGTGGAGAAAATAGTGTTCAAGATTCTAAATGGTGCAAAGGAATATTCTTGAGTACATTGCCAGCTTTCAGAGATGACCCTTAACCATGAGAGGTGATCAACAAAACATAAAGCTTCATCAATTTGCATCACTTTCCTTGACTTGGATAAACTTTTACTTGTTGATTTCTTCTATACAGTGGAGAATAAGAGAAGCTATCAAAAGAAAGAGAAATAAGCCAAAACATAACAATTTTTCATATTATTGATCAATAAATAAAATCAGTAATTTAAAAAAAAATTGTAGCATAAGCAATTTTTTCTGATTTACCTTTTTTTTCACCCTATTTGCAATACTATATTGTCTTCATTTAGTTTGAATTTGCTGTGAACTCGAAGATCATGTACCATATAAAGAGTGTTTGGCTTTTTTTTAAATCAATTTAATCATCTTTCAACAAATAAAGGAAAATAAAGGCAAATGCCATTTTTGTTGTTTGGGACTATGAATCTGTGTGTATTTTGGATATGAATATGAACTTCATGTATTATTGTTTAAATGTGAAGACCCTTGAATGTGGGCAACTAAGTTCATAAGACATAGTCTTGATATGGTTTATTGTTATGGTGACATCTATCGCAATCACTTGAGGAGACACAAGAGACTAATCAATCAATTTATTTATTAAGAACTTAGTCATATATCAAATTTGTATAAACAATGATAAACTTAACTTAAAATAGATATATATACTTAAAAACAATTCAAGGAAAAGGTAAAATTGGAAAGGATAAATAACAAATAATTTCATTTAAAAAATTACGCATAGTATATAAATTTCTAAAATGAACAAGATAACATATGTGTTTTTAGACCATATTATCTATGAAGTTTCTAAATGTAGGTATTTATCTATACTTTCAACATTTATTGAGCTAGTTATTTTCTTTAGATATTTTACTATCTTTGTTGCGAGCTTTGTTATAAATGTTGATTGTGTTGTGCGGGATATCTTTTCTTTTACATCTTTTCTCTTTGTTATATTCTTGAACAACATTATAGGGAATTCTCATTTTTGCAATTGTTGTTCCATTGATGTAAAAAAAAAATCATATGTTTCGAACAATTATAATAATAATAATAATCTATTTTTAAGGTCACAACCAAGCCACACCAAATTGGTGTATAAGACCCCCTTGATTGTGGGACAAGGGACCCCCCTCCGCCCAGCGATTTGACTGGTAAAGTCTACAGAGGTATACATACCCTACCCCCCTCTGGAATTGAACTTGTGACCTCTTAAGAGGAAACACGTGTTCTTAACCATTAGTCCCACTCGGGTTGTATTAACATGAAATACCCTGGTAGCTAATGGTCTGGTTGAAGAGATATAGGCATTTAAAAGTATAAATATTGAATATGAAAGTTTTATTATAGCTTTTTCATTTTCTTATTTGTCATCTTTTATATGCAAAGTGACTTACATCCCCACCTTTCATGCAAGTGTGACAACAACCCCAATTGTTCCAATTGGATAGATAGTTGTATTTTTTCCAAATTGTTTACTTGTTGTGTTTGGTATGAAGTTGTATTCTTGGCAGACTGCGGGAATTGTCTCTACAATACTAAATTCATCTAGTGATATGATACAATCGCAATCACCATGATTATAGTTAGTTTTTGATAGAATTTTAAAATTTGTAATGGATAGTCCATTGCCAAGTAAGATATTTTGTTCATGTTTTTGAATAAGATGTGGAGGAACAATCAAGGTAATTGTCATCTGTCATACCGGCACGCAGAATTCGACGTGTTCTATTTGTTTTGTCCAAATATGTATTGTATATGGCCATTATGTGTACAACAAATACTTGTCCAATTTTGCAATTGTTCAAGTCTTCAATAAATATATATATATATTGTATTGGGGGAATCGACAACTCGTGGTTCCCGTACTCGCATGACACGGGATCGATACCAATCTGCTACCATTATACCCCCAGGCGCTTCCACACATCCCACAAGAATGGAGCACAAGTAAATCGGAGTGAGAATCGACCTTGAGACCTCTTTTTACATATTTCCTTCCATTTACACGGCACTTGCCAATCAGTCTACACCCCTGCGGGCCAAGATATACTATATTAGAAGTTGTATGCCTACACCTATACACAAGGAATGCATAAAATAAGTAAGACAATGGATAGTTTATATATCTTTTTTTCATAACCTCACAATTTAAATGCATTCTATCAGTTACATTTTTATATACATACTTTTTAAGTTGTTCCTATTGTGATATTTTAGTTTCTTTGCATGTACCTCCTATTATTTCTTGTGAACTGAAAATAATAAGTGTATATGACATTGACATTAGAACCACATCATAAAAATATGAGCAAGCATATTTATTTTCCAAATGTAATAGAAAGTCAATTTATATGTATTTATCTATGTATTTGTTGTTCTTGTGTTGTTTGTGATCCTTGACTGATAATACTTCCTTCACTTGTCCAGCTTTTCCTGATTTAAACACTTGAACATTTACTATGTAAAAGGGAAGTATAGATGATATATTTTATATTTCTTTCATAGCAATATACACCCTTCATCTTTCCATTATTTTTTTATATGGATATATGCACATAAACTGTGCAATTTCTTTAATCATATAGTATATTATATAGTGCGGAAATGTTGATTACATGTGCCTGATGGAATTGCTTGGTGCTATGTTAGGAAGGCATGTAAATGAAGAATAATGATGCATTGCTAAAGATTGTGACATCGACAAATGTTTGTTGAAAATCCTTCTATACTTGATATTTTAAAAACATCAACAAACAATTATGGTGGACTGGATATGGGATGTCCCAAGGATATAAAAGAAATTAAAAACTTGTCATGGGAAAAAAAGAAATTAAAAACTTGTCATGGGAAAAAACGAAAAATCGTATTCTCTACTATAATATCACCGATTGAACAACACATAAGATATTAGATATATGCTTATATGGAGATTCATAGTGTGAGGTGATCATGGAAAAATAGCAAATATTGAAACTAAAGACATATAACCTGTAGGTAGGTGATAGACAAGAAGTTTAGATTCACAATTACTAATTGAATAGTATAGAAGTTTATCAAAGCTATTGTATTTTAAATTCAATCAACATATATGTACATTTCTAATTTTTTATATCATTAGATATAATGCAGGTGGTGGTTATTAATTGTAATTGCAAAGCTAACACCACCCAACTCCTTGTTGCAGAAGAATAGATAGTATTTTGCAAGATTAAAAAGATGTTGCATCAAAATGAAGAGAGACATCGAGAAGAAATATGTTGCATCAAAATGAAAATAATGGAAGTTTATAATGAAATTTGAGAAAGATGTGATATATTTTCATATCAAGATGAAAATAATGGAAGTTTATAATAAACTATTATTATAAAAATATCAAAGCAAAGGAAGGCAAGAGGAGATTTTATCAATAAAAAAGTTATTGAAATGTTAAACTAATTTTCACTTGTATGGTTTTGTATGGAAGTGAAGTTTGGAACTCCTCTTTTAGAATCTCATAAACCATGTTATCATATACAAATATATGTTTAGAGTTTCATCTAGAGAATTATGGAGGAAATTTGATCAAATCCATATCCTTTGATAATTTAAGCTAGTCTTCCCCTCCCTTATTGAGATGAAGGTTATGACTAGATAGCACAAGATAGTTAACATAAGAGAGAAGAGGCTTCTTAATTTATTTTCAAACTTATGTGACTTGAAGGCCATGACTAGGCAAGGGAGAACCAACTTGAATCATTGATGCTTTTCAAGCCAAATCTGCAGAAAAGCAAGAATAGTTCAAATTGCTTTGCATCTGTACTTGTTTGCATTGGGTAAGTTAGGGTTGTGAGGTAGACATAACACAGAGAAGCATTGACTAGTAGACATAATATAATATACATATAACACATAAAAGATAATACTAGAATGTAATAATGTCTTTGGGACAGTGACACTTATAATGTGATGAGTGTGGCTAAATATTGTCTATATTCACGTTTTCTAAATGCATAAAAGATATGATAAATGGTTTTGTTTATGGTCAACTTAGGCAAGAATTTATTTTCAATGGGTAGTGAGATAAATCCTAAAGAAGTATTTTAAATATGTATGTATCAGCATTGAGTGACTAAGATAAATGCTTAATAGGATTTATAGCATGGAATAACTTAGTAAGGACCTCTACAGACTTCCAAAACGTCAAGTTTGATAGTCATTGCCTTTGTACCTGATCCAGAGATGCAACTATTATGCATGCTCTATAAAGTCATTCTGGTGATATACATTTACTAGCACTGAAATAATGGCAATAACATAAATTTAAGAATTTGTTGTTGTTTATTTTCATTTATTGATTCTTTAAATCGTAACAATCTAAAAAAACTAAAAGTTCCTCGTTCCCTTTTTCAAGGGATTTTATTATTGGGTCTAAAGGACAATACATTTGAAAAAGTTACCAACATGAAAACATCATAGAACTAGTATATATATATATATATATATATATATATATATATATATATATATATATTAGCTATTGAATTGTCTCAATGTTAGGAAAATCTAAGGTGTTTAGGAAGACCAAAAGTACAAAGACCATATGGCAATAGACAAAGGCATTAGAAATTTAAATATTGACATTACATTTTTTGGTTGTTTATTTTATTGATTAGGGATATTGTTTTTTCTTTCTTACTATCTAGATAATTTTAATGTTATTGTAAAATCAATGCATAGTTCCAAGGTATTGTATCTGATCAAGAAGAATGAATTGAAATGCTACCCACGGCTTCAAGAATAGACCCATAGAAGAGGAGATGGAAAACTTTTTGGTGAGAAGCTTTTGTTCATATATCAAATGCATGATAGTTCTTAGCTTCAAATAAGGATACTTGTGATGCAAATGAATCTTTACAAGGTAGTTAGAAAATATGTACTTTACAAGAAATGATGAATGTTATCTAGCCATGGAAATAATGTCATTGGAGGTTCAGTTTCAAACATGTCATTCTTGTTTGAATTATGAAGCCATTGATACTTCACAGTCAATGCAATCATCTTTTTTTTTCATTGCTATTACATCTTCATAGGATGGTTGGGAAAACACCTCTTATAATTTTAAGCAACAATAATTATTTTGCTAGTAATATGCAAATAATTACATCGATTTCAAATTTCACTTTTCGTTAGTTATCTAATTTAGATGGATGAAATATCTATAAAATCAAGGATGGAAACAAGTTAAGGGTATAACTCAATTAATTTAGGATATAAGTAATTATTTGTTGCAATCCAAACTAGAGAAGGATTCCTTGCAAAGAGGGCAACATTATGGAATTGTAGCCAAAGTTTTTCCATCACAGTTGCTTTTATAAAAGCAATGTCGCAATTAAGATTTGCAATCAATTTTTCATATGTTGTAGCTACTACCATATTATAGGAGATGTTAAAACTTTTATCCAGTAACTTGAAAATCAACTATTTCAATTTGGATGCATTGAACATAAAATGATTTCTATACTTTTGATATTTGTTGTGCAGTTGTTTCAAAGAAAGTATATGTTTAATGTCAAGTTCTAGATACCAATGAGTTGGTATCAAAAAAGAAAGCATAGTTCATCTTCTAGTCTTGTCATGTGAATGATCAAGGTAAGTAGAAGCTACTTTTCTTAGTTCAAGTTTTCCACTTTCTTTTCATTTTACATTGAAAATTAACCATCCAGTATAGTTAGGATAGAATAGATTTGAGGTTTATGCAATTGCATTGGTATAGAACTAGTTACATATATGTATATCATTTTTTGAAAAGAAGACATTGTCTTGATTATTATTATGAACATACCTTTTGGAATGCTATTGCCTTTGTTGAGTTTTTCCTTTTGTTTCACTTATG
>ML802315.1:74614-118104 GCA_009831015.1 Picea engelmannii
GAAAAGTAGAAAAAAATATATAATATATTAACAAAGAAGAATATGAATGATGTGTTGGAGGAAACCCTTGAGTGGATGGCGAGTGTTTGGTGGCCTGCGGTTACTTGTTGACTCATGCACGTGGGTAACCAAACCATCTAGGGGGTGTATTATGGAGATTTCAGCAGATAATATGAGTCTAGAGGAGGAGATTTTTTACTACACTCATGACCTCCTGGTTGGATCAGATATATGGGTGGAGGTAACTATCAGATGGGAGGCCCCACATGCAAAAGTGTTTCTTGATTTTCTCGGGATCAATAGTGGGGTGTTAGTAGAAAATAGGCTCTCATTGGGGATTTTTTCGGAACCTACTCCCTTTCTAGGGTATGGAGGTTCTCCTATTTGTGTGCCCTCCTCTTGTGATTCTCTGGTGTTTGGTTCGAACCTAGGGATTTTGCCTTCAGGCCCCCCATTTCTTAATGCCTGGAGGAGTCAGTCAAAATTGATTCTTTTAGATTACCCTATTTCGTTGAGGTAGAGGTTCCTTTGGCTTTGGAGATCTAGGAAACAGAGGGGCAAGGGAGACCAGATATAGGGTTTTTCGGATCCTTACCCAATGATATCAATGCTATCAAAAATTTGGGGAGAATGATCCTAGAATGGTGTGGGTCCCTTCATCAACTCATCACTAAGGCTAGACTTATTTTCCCCCCTCATTCAAACCCCCTTGGAGCTCGCATTTCATTGGCCTTGTCGAGCTTTGTTGATTCCATGTTGGTTCAGTCAAGGATATGTGACCAGGTTGCAAACCGTGTGGAGGTTGCTGAAGCAATTGGTGTTAGAGAAGGAAAAGGTTATCCTTGGGAAGAAGTCAACCTCTCTGGTCCACAGTCCCAGGCTAGTCTGCATCGTAGAAAGAACAGGTGCGTGAAGACCAAAGGTAAACCAGCCAGGTTAGTATTGGGGGTTGATATTACAATGTCCCAAGCAGTGGATATGATCTCTATGACAATGGTGGGAACGTGTGGGGCTGTCATTTCAATATAAAAACCTTGGAGGAGTGGGTTTCCTCCCATTGGTCAAATTCCTTAGGCTAAATTCCCTCGATTCAGTTATTAGCTCGGGGTTGGTTTATTTTCAAATTCGGACAAGTAGACGAGGTGGATTAGGCTTTAAAATCAACTTTGAACATCAATTCAACCCCCATTTTACAAAAAAAATGGTCTCCTTTAATTGATGCAGGAAATAAACGGCTGGATGTTATTCCCATTTGGGTGCACCTCTCAAGTCTCCCCATGGAGTTGTGGACCAGAGAGATATTCATGGAGATTGGGAATACATTGTGCACATTCCTTGAAGTAGATATTTCATTTCTTGACTCAGGAGAACTCATAGTTTCCCACATTCTAGTTTCTTTAAATCTAAGGGAAGGTTTGGCAGAGAATTTGGAACTAGTGTTGGGAGACAAAACTTTTATGCAAAGGTTGGACTATGAGGGAGTTCCTTTTAGATGTCGTCGGTTCCATCAACACGGCCATGTTTCCAGCCAATGTCACCTACGTTTTAATGCAAGGCATGAAGGATTCAGATCTCAATCAATCAGAAAAATACTAGCGTCCTCGGGAGGGGGGACATCGAGGGGGATCATTGGATTGTAGGATAAGGAGGTTTCTACAAGATTGGAGGATAGGGGAGCCATTGTCGGTAGATCAATAGGGGGGGAATCCCCAAGCCATCACCAAACCTCGGTCAGGATTTGGATCTAGATTCTGGGATGTCTCCTATGAATTGTTCTTCGGCCTTGGCACAAAGATAGGGTTCTACTCGAGCTCAAGGTATGTGTCCTTTGCCTCCCTAACCCATTAATGTTTTGATTAATTCTTTGTCTATTTTGGGGAAATATTGGTTGGGATCTCTCAAAAATCTCTCCTTATCCTAAGGAAGCATATATTCCTCATCCTTACTCGGTCAAGTATTTCCCATTGCCAATTTCTTTGTTGCACAACCTTCATCCACATCCCCTCAAGTGAGGCTCTTAGAAGAATCTGGCTCATCATGGGATACAAAGGAGGAGGCAGTTGTTTATAACCTCAAGAGTAGAGTAATATTGGATCCATTAGATTCAAGCCTGCAAGGTTTAGGGAAGAATTCCTTACTATCCCTAGGGAACAAGGGTAGGGGATGCAAATCCCATTTTTCTAGGGCCTAGAAGAGGGATTTGGTGGACATGGCGGCAGGGAAACAAATTTCCATATTGGGAGAACTTAGAGAATAGAAAACCCCGACTGGGGTTTCCTCATGAAAATTTTCTTCTTTCAACTGCAGGGGTGTGGCGAGCCCTTCCAAAAAATCAGCCTTGAAGAAACTGGTGGTATCTAGTCAACCTGGCATAATTCTTATTTAAGAAACTTTGGAGGATGGTGATGCAATTGTAACCTTGTTAGAATATCTCTTCAATCAATGGAGTTTTATGTTGGACATATTGTCTATGATATGTTGTCATGATGTCAACATTTGATGTCATTATTATGTGATGATTTGTTGTTATGATGAATTATCATTGTGATTTATCATAGATGAAATTGTCATTGATGTCAATAGTATATCAGTTAGCAGAAAATGTCAAACAGTATGCAGAGATCAAAAGCGCAAGCTCAAAAGGAGGAGCGAATGGTATGTGAAGATCAAAGCTCATAAGAAAGAGCACATTGCAGAAGTGTTGTCAGGATCGATGGAAATATTGAGAAGTCGACCAATGCATAGGAAAAGGTGGGAAGCCTCAGCATCCGTCCGATCAAGAAAAGTGACGGTATTGATCATCTCATGGAACGGATGTCGGTCATATGAGTGACTATGGGCTTGAGGACCGTTGGAGGATTGTGACCGTTGGATCTGCAAGACAAATCAACGGCAGGCATGAATTGCGGAGAACGAAAGAAACATTAAACAATTCACTGGTTCTAATCCTGCAATTGGTCTAGATCATCAGATCTCATAAACCCAAATATCGATGATTGTGGTTGATCCAACAAATGAGCAGATTAAATTAGATTAATTCATGACCTTCAGATGCACAATCGCCAGATCAACGACAGGGATAGATTGCAGATATCGAAAGGAGTATTAAACATCGTGCTATTTCCAATAACGCAATTAGTCAGGATCGTCAGATCTTATAGGTTTAAAGATCGACGATTGTGGTTAACTCACCAAAACGCACAACTTCAAATTGCAGAGCTTGGGTGACGAATTAAACCACTCACAAGTTGTGGTTCTGCAATCCACAACGACCGTCGATGTTCACTTGACAATATATCTACGGCTGGAATCAGTTCCACTACCAATGAGTGATTTCCATTGCGAAACCCAACGATAGTCTTAAAAGTCGTGCTGGTTGTGGACCCTGCAACCATCCTTGATCATTGATCTGTTTCTAGAGTCTTCTCAACCATTGGATCATTTTAAAGTAGAAGGATAGGATAAGCAGGGAAAAAGGCATTAGAATTCGATTATTTGAATACCCGTCAGTCGTCGGATCATTTTCGAGTGGACGAACAAGATAAGCAAGGTAAAAAATCATGAGATCTCATTTATGCGAATTTATGTCAGTCGTCAGATTGATTTAAGTGGAAGGATGGGATAATCAAGGGTTGAGATCTGAGATCTCAATCACCTGAATACTCTTCAGTCGTCAGATTGAATTAATGGAAGGACGAGATAAGCAAGGGTTGAGATCTGAGATCTCAATCACCCGAATATCCGCCAGCCGTCAGATCATTCTAGTGGAAGGACATGATAAGTTAGAAGAAGAGTCGTTTGATTTAATCCAAGGCTAAGTAGTATCGCAGATAGATCAAGTCATCGATCTAAAACCTTGATCAACGAACAACAGTTGTTTCAAGTTAAAATATGTAAGGAGGTTATGCTCTAAAAAGTTTGAGATTTGAAATTCCCGAAGCCTGAAGACCCGGAGACCCAAAATAAATTCTCGACTGTCAGATCATCCGAAGTAAGCCTCAACCATTTGATTCAAGAGGATATGTGGCAGACCACGTCAACATACCACATCCACAAGGACGTGTGGGAGATCTATGTCAACATACCACATCAACAAAGACATATGGCAGATCACGTCAGCAAGGACGTGTGGCAAACCACATCAGCAAGGATGTATGGTAGCCCACGTCAGCAAGGACACGTGGCAGACCACATCAAAAGACCATGTTAGCAAGTACACATGGAATAATCGGATGATTACATGTGTCAAGAGGAAATTGGCTCGTGCCATGTCAACACGTGACATTAAATAATTTATGTCACTCCATAAGGATGAAATCCCGAAGTAGACCTGGTTTGTCTGATCTAAAGAAACACTTTGGGAGAATTCTTGTTTTTCGATCTACTACAATGGAAGGATAGCGTAAGTTGAAATAGTCGAAGTCCCGGAGTAAATGGTGGTCATCCATCACGATGCTTTATTAAGTCCTAGCCGTCGGATTAAACAATGAAAGGATGAGTGTAAGGATCAAATATGACCATTGATTTGTTTCCATGAAATAAATCGTCCAATCTGATTGAAGGTTTGAAAAGTTGAAACCCTAAAGTTCTGAAGGGAGAAGTTTCGTCAACCGTCCATCTCATCAGGAGATTGAATCGTGATCGTTGATTATGATAAGCGTTCAAGCGCTCGTTTTTCCTAGCGTCTAGTCACCGCCATTGGTCATATGGAATAAGAGATATACGGCAAAAGATAATACGCCACTTAAATTAATAAGCATGTGGTTCTACGCCTATGATCATATGAACATGGTTTGAAGGAAGCGCCTCATCCAAACTTAATTCGATAGAGAGTTAATACGAGAACATTAAAGAGAATCGATAAGAGATCGAATATGATATGTTGGTGAACCGAGAACGTAGCAATATCATGAGTATGATCTAATGAGTCAATCCATGTCTATGATCAACTCATGAGGACAAACGAATCGATACACAGTCATGATTAAAAGAGAGTTAAATCATGAAAACTTGAATAAAGAATAAAAAGGAAAATGATATTAATTAAAGTTTAAAGATTATCATTTTAAATGAAAAGGTACAATGGTTCAAATATCAAAAGACACAATGATTCAAATTCACACCAGTTGGAAGACTATATAAACAAAAAGGAATGGTGAGAAAATTGTAGTTGAATTTGTTTAAGTATATATGTTTATATATATTGGATTGAATGAAAGTTCATTCTATCAGGTTGGTGCCTGTTTACAAGCTGGGTCTTGTATGAGGATTGGATTCCTCATGTCTCAGTTGGATCTGAGATCAATAAGCTGGAACTTGTTATGAGGATTGGATTCCTCATTTCTCAGTTGGATCTAAGAACTACAAGTTGGGTCTTGTAATAGAGAGTTGGGTCTCTCATAGTTGTATGAAGATGATATTCAAAGATTGATCTTATGTATTTATTCAAGTTATTTAAATAAATAAAGTATTGATTCATTTATATATATTGTTTGAGAAAATGAAATAAATTTTGTTGTTCAGTTAATTTGTGAAAATTTGAAAATTGTCCAAAGTTTGTGACACTGATTCATCCCCCCGCCCCCTCTCAGTGTTAAGTACCCATTTCGACATTTTATTGTTATGGATGCCAAAGGATGTTCAGGTGGACTAGCAATTGGATGGAATAGTCGATTTATAAAATTGATTAATTCTTGGGGTTTTGAATTTGGTCTAGGCGTGGAAGTAGGTCTTGCATATTTGGGGATGGTCTTCTCAATTTTAAACATTTATGGGCCATATGCTAACAAGGTTCCCTATTGGGATTCTCTCTTCCAAAAATCTTTATTTTCATGTGACATACTCATTCTAGGTGGAGATATAAAATTCTCCATGGGATAAACATAGGTATGGGGCCCAAGAGTGAGAAATGACCCTCTTTCTGACTATTTCAAACATATTTTTGTGAACAAAATCCTCTCTGACCTTGTCCCAGTCAAATTTAATCCTACCTAGAGGAATAAGAGAATTGGGGAAGAACAAATTACAAAAAGATTAGATCGTTTATTGTTGTCAGATAATCTTTTGGAGCAACCGTTGCACTTTAGGCAATGGATTGGAAGTGGAGGTGAATCTGACAACTCTCTTATTTTTTGGAAGTAATACAAGGATCAAGGAAACCAACAATCCCTTTCAAGTTTAATCTAGCTTGGTTAAAGGAGGAAATTTTCCATAACCTAATCAAACATTGTTGGATCCCTTATCACCCAAATTCGGGAGAGGCAGTAGGGGTTTAGTTTGCATCTAATCTCAAACATGTTAAGAAGGAAACGGTGCTTCGGGAACACAATAAGAGGGAGCAAGATGAGAAGGACTTAATTGAAACGAAATTTTCTCTTCAAGAAATCTATGATTCTGATGGGGAGGGCTTCATCTCTCCTGAATTGAAAGAGGCTCTGATTTCCCTAGAAAAGAAGAGACGACAGTTATTGGAAGATCGTGAAGAAGTATGGCGTTAAAAGAGTCACGCTATTTGGCTAGAAAGCGAGGATGAAAATACAAAAAAAAAAAAAAAAATAGGCTTATGCAAAAGGTAGGAAACTCACCAATATTATCTGGAGCCTTTTGAACCACACAGGGAGAGATATCTCTTCTTTTGATGAACTAGCTCAACTTGGAAAGAGACATTTTCAAAATATATTCAAGGTAGATGATAGGGATAATATAGTAGATATAGTAAGGTTAGCCCTTTTATTTTCATGCTTTGTGGATGATGAAGCCAACATGACACTTATGGAGGAATTTTCAGAAGAAGAACTTAAGGAAGTACTTCACAGTTTCCAGAAGAATAAAATACCTCGGCCAAACGGATGGACTATAGAATTGTTTTTGGGCCTCTATGATCTGATCGGAAAAGATATCTTAATGCTGGTAGATTAATCTTGCATTGAAGGTCATATGCACGCTCCTCTAAACTCTACCTTCATAGCGTTGATTCCAAAATATGACTATCCTCAATCACTTGATGAATACAGACCCATCTCTCTGTGTAATTGTATTTATAAAGTGGTACAAAAGTGATTGCAAGAAGGATATTGGTCCCCTCCACCATCTTTGTCATAGAATTAGTGGTTTCTCTTATCACATCCCCTTTCCAGCAGTCATGCAACACGTATCCATTCTTTATTAAAATAATAGAATTCACATTCGTTGACCTTTTATACAAAGGTTCATCAAATCAAACATTCACACCTTTGAGTTTGCCATAGTTTCTTAGCCAATATAGTTATATTTACAAACTTGGGGAAATAGGGTGTTACAATTCCCTCCCCCTTAAAGGAACATCATCCTCAATGTTCTATCTATCAACATGCTATGTATATACAGAAGTAAACAAAATCAGATATGCATGTCTCATGGCATCCTCCATTTCCCACGTAGCCTCACCTAGACCAAAGTGTTTCCATTGGACCTTGACCTGTGCAATGGCTCAGTTCCTAAGTGAGGTTTCCTTCCTATCCAGTCTGTAGTGAGGTTCTGGCAGGAATTTTCCCTCTGACTCCACCTGGACCAAATACCATTCAATTATATGATTAGAATCATGTACATATTTCTTCGATAATGAAACATGGAAAACATTATGTGCCTTTATTATGGGAGGGAGTGATAGCCTATAGGCTACAGGTCCCACTCTATCTAAGACTTCAAAGGGTCCACAATATCGAGGTTCCATCTTGGCACAAGCTCCCATTCTTAGGGAACTCTTTCTGGGTCTAACTCTGAGGTAGACATGGTCTCCTGTCTTGAACTCTCTAGGGGTTCTCTTTCGGTTGGCGTAGCTCTTCTGTCTATCTTGAGAAATTTTCATATTTTGTTTTATCTGAATCACTTGTTACTCCATTTCTTTCAGCATGTCCGATCCGATTGTAATTCTATCCACTGGATTACTCCAACTGATGGGAATTTTGAACTGTCTACCATAGAGGGCTTCAAAAAGGCTCATGTTTAGTGATTCTTGATAACCGTTGTCGTAGGAAAATTCTACAAATGGATGGTAGTCTTCCCACTTCTTAAATTGATGTATTACATGCATCCTTAACATGTCTTCTAATATTTGGTTTACTCTTTATGTCTGTCCATCGGTTTGAGGGTGATAGGCTGTGTTAAACAACAATTTAGTCTCAAGACCAGCCATCAAGGATTTCCAAAAGATTGAAGTGAATTTTGTGTCTCGGTCGGATACAATCTCTCTAGGCATGCCATGCAGTCTAAATATCTCCTTCATGAAGATGTTGGCAATATATATCACCTTGCAAGTCGACTTGACAGAAACAAAGTGAGCAGACTTGCTCAATTTGTCCACCACAACCATGATGGCATCATTTTGCTTAGCCGAACTTGGTAATCTGGTGATGAAATCCATGGAAATGGTTTCCCATTTCCATTCTGGAATTGGTAGAGGTTGTAACAACCCTGTTGGGTGCTAGTGTTCTGCCTTAACTTGTTGGAATTCTAGGCACTTAGCTATATAGTCGACTATGTCCCTTTCAGTCCAGGCCAATAGAATTGTTTCCTAGTGGCCGTGATCATTTTTTGATATCCTGGGTGACCAGTATATGGTCTCTTGTGTAGTTCATCCATTATGAACCTCTTCAAGTCGTCACAGCTTGGAATATACAATCTATTTATGCAGGTCAACAAGCCTTCATTGAGCATCTGATAGCCTTCATACTTTATCCTTGTAGGCTCTTGCTTTAAGTATGAGGTCACGGTCTTGAAGAATGCATATGTTTCTTGTGCATTCGTGATTATTTCCCTGACATCCATTTCACAGGTGCTTACTGTTGCCAAGTGAATCATTTTCACACTTCTGCTAAGGGCATCGACCACCCTATTTTCCTTCCCTTTGATGTGTTTGATTTCAAAATTGAAATCACTAAGCAGAGCCACCCATCTAGCTTGTCTAGCATTGAGTTTTGGTTGATCAAACAGGTGACTCAACCCACAGTGGTTTGTCATAAGTACAAATATCCTACCCAGGAGGTAATGCCTCAACATTTTTAAAGCATGCACTATGGAAACCAACTCTAGATCATGGGTCGCATAATTGATTTCATGCTCATTCAATTTTTTGGATGCATAGCAAATTACACATCCCTCTTGCATAAGGACTCCTCTAATTCCTTATTTGCAAGCATTTGTACACATGAGGAAGTCATTATCAGGGTCTGTAATATTCAACATGGGTGCATGGGTCAGAAGGGATTTCAGTTCCTAAAATATTTCTTCACATTCTGATGTCCAAGTGAATTTAACCCCCTTTTTCTGGAGGGCGGTGATTGGACAACCAATATTGGAAAATCCTTTTATGAACCTCCTATAATATCTTGCTAAGCCCACAAAGGATCTAATATCAAATACATCCTTTGGGGTAGGCCATTCCATAATAGATTGTATCTTGTCAGGGTCTACTGCCACCCCTTTTTCAGAAATAACATGGCCCAAGTAATGCACTTGCTTCTGAAAAAAAGTCACACTTGCTAAGCTTAGCTTAGAGTTGATGCTCTCTTATTACTTGAAGTAAAAGTCTAAGATGTTCTTCATGCTCTTCTTTGTTCTTGGAGTAGATTAAGATATCAACAATGAAAACCAATACAAATATGTCTAGGAATTTGTTGAGTACATTATTCATCAAGCACATAAAAGTGGCAGGGGCATTGGTTAGTCCAAATGGCACCACCACAAATTCATAGTGACTATACCTTGTCCTGAAGGTCGTTTTGTGGATGTTTTCATTCTTGATTCAAACTTGATGGTATCCAAACCTCATGTCAATCTTTGAGAAAATGGAAGCACCCTCTAATTGGTCGAACAAATCATCGATTCTTGGTAAGGGGTACTTGTTCTTTATGGTTGTCTTATTGAGTTATCTATAATCTATGCACAGTCGGAGCGTGCCATCTTTATTTTTCAAAAACAAGGTTGGTTCTCCCCATGGAGACACACTGGGCCGGATGTAGCCTTTTTCCATCATTTCCTTTAGTTGTATCTTGATCTCAAATAGCTCGAGTGTACTCATCTTACAGGGTGTCCTAGACACTAGCACTGCTCCTGGTGCAAGTTTTATCGAGAAGTCAATGTATGTTCTCAGAGGTAGACCCGATACCTCTTCTAGAAACACTTCTCTATATTCTCTTAATATGGGGTGGTCCTCTAGGTTCAGTTTGTCATCCTCAACAGATTCCAACACCTGTATTGCATATAGAGGACATCCCTTTCTGCAATACTTTTTCATTTGAAGGGTTGATATTTGTCTCACTGAGACAGGTTTTTGAATCCCTTGGAGGGTCATATTTCCCCCTTCTTCATTTACACATTCTAAATTTTTAAGGTAATAGTCCAACTTAGCTTTATAAGCAACCAACCAATCATCAAGTCATAAGATCCTAGGTGTTGAGGAAAAGATATGAAATGATCTTACTCAAGCATTTTCAGATTTTTCTTGGCTAAATAAAAATAGACGGGAATGTCACCCTAGGTTTATAGCCATCAAAAATAAAATCCTAACTCACAAGTATCAATTACAAGTGCTTAGGCTAGTCCTTTTCACAAATAAAAGCTTGCTGGAAAATTCATTTTAATATGATTTTCTGAATATAATAGTTGTTTAAAACAAGTGTAAAGACAGAAGTAAGACACCAAGATGATAATTAAGATAGATGAGACATAAAGCAATCCTTTATTTCATTCCAATTCACCAAAGAGTCATTTTCTTTACAAAATCTCATACAGAAATTTCGAACCAAAGTCAAACTTAGACATCCCCGATGGAACATACAAAAGGACCTCTGACAGAAAACCAAAACTGAACTCTAAAATATGGATCAGCTTGCCACAGATTGATGCCCACTCGACTCTGCACAATATCCTTTGTCAGTCATGAAAACTAATTCACAAACAGACAAGTCTACACAGACTATCAAAGATAGATCAACGCCTTTGAAAAAAAAGTGTCTGAATGATGTAATTCGGCCCTGAATGTTGTTGTCTACAATAAGACTCTGCTATCATAAAAGAGAATTAGTCTTGTGATAAATTAAGGAATGAATGAAAACTGAACTATCTCAACATAAACTCAAAGAGAAAACCTTAGTATGCTTCTCCTTCTATCCTCCCTTGGTCCTCCCTTTCCCTTTTCCTTTAAGAAAAATAGCATTGGTTGAAGTAGTTGAACCAACTCATTAGTTAAGTTAATTAAAAGACTCAACCAAATTTTAGTTAAGGGTAAAAGTAATAATCATAATAAGGGTTATAAATAAATAATAACTAGTAGGTGGGACCCCTTGTGACTCCCTTTAATTTTTAACAATCATAACATACTAGTCAATTAAGCAAAAACACACCTCCTTGTGACTCTCATCATCATATTAACAATTGACAATTTATCTCAATAATGTTTGCAATTATTTCCAAAATATATTACCAATGTATCCAAAAACATGCCATACGAAAATCTGAAGTCAACTATCATCAACAAACAAACAAAAACTTAAAATCCACATTTTCCAGTTTGTGAAGCAATCTTTCCCTTGTTGATGCTATCATCTTTTAGTCCTTTTGAACCTGTCTTAAGTTGTGTGGAATCTTTAAGCTTCATCTTGTTGATCATATGAGAGGAATCGTCCTTCCAATGCATGTGGAAGGACACAGATTTACCAAAATTATCTGAATATGCGAAAGGGGTAGTAGCGGCTTTCTCCTTGACAGAAGCGTAGTAGGCCTCGTTTTTCAACCTTTTATTTGAATAGCTCATCCCTGTATGCGTGATTGACTAGCAAATAGTATTTTAAGTAACCATACATGATAACTCTTTAAAAATATGAAATAGATTTTGGCTCAGCAATATATCATACCCATGCCATTCAATTGGTACAAATTGTTTAACCGTTCGACAATGAGCAGGGGGTGAACAAAAGGTTTTGGGATATGTGAGGGGCTTGTATTGAGCGAAACATGATATAATGAAGGGGGGGGGGAACATGATCACTACTCAAAGACAACAACAATCAACTATAATGCAAACCAAAGAAAACATCATTGTGATACAACCAAGGAACTGCGACTTCCAACTGTATTAATACAAAATTCTTCTTGACTGTAATCAATTTTAGAACAAGGAGTGAAAAATGAATGTGGGAATGCGATGGGGTTGTAATTAGCGAAAAAACGGAATAATGGTCGGAAAGAGAGCGGGTATTGTTCATAAAATTAATTAAGTAATCCATAAAACCATTCTGTAAAAGGAAATATGCCAACCAAATGACCATTGTGACCTAGTAAACAATTATTGTGTATAGTTCAAACAACTATGTGCATTAGCTATCTCGTTGTTCGTAATCAAATATTTAACATGGTGTCATCAAACAAGACAATATGCATTCCACAACAATTTGTAGGGAAGCTCTGTTCCTCTTATTTATCCATTTAATATTAAAAAATAATTCCCAAATGCATAAAGAGTCACTTATTTCCACTCTGTCCAGCATCTAAATCATCCACTACTCACGAATTACTTCAATCATCAAATACAACTCAAAGGTCGTGCTTGATTATGTCTTTTAATCAATTAAATTGCAATGAAGTTATATTGTCACGACACCCATGCCTATCATTGTTAAAATGCATGATATCCATTAAACATACATAGTGGACAGTCAACACAATAATCCATATTCAAATTGCAAAGATCTTGTCTTTCCATTTAAACACACAAACAACCATCACCACTTCAACTCACGCCATGTTGTGGAATACACGAACCATTCGACAAAATGCAAGTGTAATTTTGTGACTGTACAGGTATGGTTTTCTTTAACTCTAAACATTAAAAATGTTGGGCTATCCATACAACGAGGTAGCAATAGCATGCCCGACCTCGTAAAACAAATAATCAAAATGCAACAAAGCCATGTTTAAAAACTCTATGACTATCCCCGAGTGCGCAACCAAAAAATATCCATAGTATACATAGTGGGCAGCCATACCATAAACACCACGATTGCAATAATCCCATGGCAATTAAACACTCAGTCATAATAATCAGCAACCCGACCTAACATGTTGTAAGGACGCCACACATACCCACGCATAGACATGAAGCGACACTATGACTTACTCAATTAAAACCGTGTTGGGTTATCAATTCATAAAACACAAGGACAACGACTGTGTATTTGATTTATCCAATTAACCATGTTGAGCTTATCCATTCAATTATAAAAACAATGCAGTATCTAGATACCAAAACCAACACCATCGTCACATAATCAGTGGGCGAGCCAGTAATCAACTCTGTCGACAATACACACCAATCCATAACAACCAATAGTAAACCCGACATGCCACAACGGTCTTCTCTATCAACCCTCGAGCTTGAGGAGTCAAGGGTTTGCTCTGTGGACCAACATAGGGAGGCTGGAGTCGACTCCTATCAATGGTAAAAACTTTTGAAACCAACGATGCACACACAGAGAATACCACAATTCACTTTGTGGACAGGGTGACAAATTATGTGACAGGAGAGGCTATGAACAGAGGAGCAAGGCTCCGTTTTGACCTTGTAATGATACTTATCACATGCAGGGTATAACCCTCGTGGCTCTCCCAGCCAACCAACTAACAACGTTGAGGTGAAAACATAGTTGTGAAGAAGTGATATAACCCACTGCGCAACCATTAGTAGCATGAACAACCCAAGGCCCAAGTGAACAATGCACAATGACCCAAAGCGCTTCCAACCCATTAAACCCCATAAAAGACAAAGACTAGGTATGGTGATACGAAAGCATAAAGACAGCCAGCCACTAAGACCAAATGAAACCCTCCAACTAAGCCAACAAGGATGACATAGAGCCTTTGTGGTTGCTAACACTCAGGACGACCAGTAACATTGTGACTTCAATCATTATTGCAGAGAAAACCATCAATGCTTTATTCAAAAAAAAACACACAATCTCACACAGTTTCCATACTCAAGGAAAGCACAAATCAATACATCCAAGCCAATATCCATTTCATAACAAGAGAAGACTCATGGATGGAAAAAAAAAAACATACCTGTGATCAACATACCTTAAAACGCGTGTTGGTCGAGCGGTTCCTCTCTGCTTGAAAGTTGGAGCCTAACCACAGCAAAACCCAGTTGAACAATAGCCCGACTAGGGTGGCAGCTAGTGGAAGGAGTAAGGGTGACGTATAGTAAATGCATGTCACCTCCACACTCAAGTTCTTTCAATTTCTTAGTATGCGCCAACCACTAATCCAACAAATCATCCAATTGAACCATGCATTGAAACCAACAACCTTTAATTGCCAAGAGCGCCACCCACATCACATATTACTATTTCCAACTATAGAGTAATGTATCTCAACTATATTTCCAGCAACTCAATAAATTGCATAGCTACTATTTGTTAGCTAGGATTTAAAACGATTGTTTTTATGCATATAGTGTACATGTTAACATAGACCAATTCCTTCCTTTTGCATTTCTTTGTTTGTATTGCTTTATTTCCTTTCAATTGCTCTTTATTTGTCGTTACTAACATGTATTCTTTTGCAGGTATCACAAATAATAAATCCAGGACTAAATAGCAAGGGTAACAACATATATCATAAACCATCATGTCATTCGTGTCTAGAGCAAGAGAACAAACATGTATTATCCCTCATCCATCTGTCGTGAATAGAACCAATGTTGATCATCAATCATTCTAAAACCTGTAAGCAGTCTCGAATAGTAGTAGAACGTAAAAAAGAACACAAAGCGTCGGGTTTGATCCTCCAACCTACAAGGGGGTCCCACCTACTAGTATTATATATATTATCAGTTTAAAATTTATAGGTTTTAACAATACTTTATGGGTCAAATCCTCGTTGCGATTTTAATCGTCAACACTAGGGGAAGTATGTTAAGGGTCGCTTGGGTGGGCAACCCATCCATGATGAATTGGCAAGCTGGTATGACCTTTGTTACTTTTCTTTTGGTTCCAGTGGCTATTTGTACCAACCATGGCTTAACATGTCTAACTGGTTGTAGTTTACACTTATGAACAGTCTGAGGTGCCACATAACTCAAATTAGAACTAGATTTAATTAAAATAGAAACTAGATGGTTGGCGATCATACCTTCCATCTCCACCACTGAAGCTTGGTGGTCGGCTTGTTTATTATCCAAAGACGCATAAATCTGTGGCATGCGCCTAGCCACATCATTGACCGTGGTAACTTCTTGGATGTTGTATATTCTCCTATTGTTCTATTGTCTGTGTGGGCAATCCCTTAACAAATGTTATTCTTTGTAACCCCAACATTTCAAGGGTTCTCTCTTTGGGTTATTAGTCTTTCCTGGGGATGATCCAAAAGGTTTATTTCTACTCTTGGAGGAGAAATCTTGTTGGTACACACTTCGGGTAGTGTAACACCCTGTTTCCCCTAGTCTGTAAAAATAACTATACTGGCCAAGTATTGTGGCAAACTCAGAAATGTGAATGGACCTTGTGAAAAAGGTCGATGAATGTGAATGATATTATAATNTATATATATATATATATATATATATATATATATATATATATATATATATATATTGCAGGATTGTTGATAGGGGGATGTATTGAAAAAGAGACCAAGATGGCTGAAGAAAGGTGGTGGAAGGCACCTTGAAAGGTGGCATTAACTTCCACCGAGACCAATACCGTATTTGGACTTCACTGGCCCGGAGAACCAAGAGCGGCTCGCTAGCCCCGAATTAAAGTACTCGCTAGGTTGGTAAGTAAAGGGCTCCTCATGAGTAATGAGGGATGGGGGTGAACCGCCCATCCGTAAAGTCCTCAGACTTGACCACCGCGAGGAAGGTCATGCCATACGCAACCTCGTCGAAAGCAGAAAAAGGCAGGAAGAGTGTGCGATCAAGGGGGCAGATGCGAGGGGAAGAGGAGAACTCTGGAAAAATACAGAGTGAGTGATAGCAGAGAAGAAGGAGAGTAACCTTCGTTCTTGGTCACTGACAAGTAGAGACGCAATCTCGCAACATCGTGGTCTCAGCTCAGGGGTGGCTAGTGGTAAATCCATTGGGAGTCGTTGAGCCTAGAGTTTGGTGGAAATGAGCACCCCTATCAGCAGTTGCAATCACACCTGGTGTTATTTCTGATAAGTGTTTTATATCTCGTATCTTGAAGTTTATATGTTGATATGTATGTTCATAGTCTGTGCAATTTATGAATGGTTTGAGCATAAGACTGTCTGTGTGGTGTTTGACCAGAAATGGTGGTTGCATGCTTATAATGGAAAGACCACGTATGGCTTATGTTTTATGAATTGTTATTTATATGCTTACCGATCTAAGTCAAACTTCAAGTCTATTGTCAGAAAATCTATACCCTTATTCATCTCCAGGAATACCCGAAATAAATCTCTCCACAGAGATACCCTCTCTTAGAAAACTTACCAAGAACCTAAAAAAGGATTTGAAGGCGCAAGTCTTAGTGATCATGTACGAGAAGAATGGGCCTCTCAAAATCCTGAAATAGCCGCATAGGGATAAGAATTGATTGACGGATGAGATCTTGTTGAAAGATCTATGTCCATTCATGACCGTTAGATTGGAAGAAGAAACAAGGGCATTAAATGCCTAAACCTTTTTCCTTTATCTTCATGAGTAGCGAGGAAATCGGGACCGTAGATCCCCAAGGTCCGTGGGAGTATCTGGACCATTGTTTTTTCCACTTCGAGGGAGCAGCGGGAGAATGCACACCATGGGACAAATCTGAACCGTCAGATCTTAGTTAGAAAACCTGACAGTCGTTGGAGTTGTCAGGAGATGCATGAGGGTTAAGCCTCGTGAACAGAGGCGAAAGTCCCGAAAGAGGAGTTGATATCGGGGCTTCTGACTTCGGGATTTCGGAAGTTCTGATGACGAGAAATCGGGACACTCCATGGTGGAAGTCCCGAAATAGATCTGGATCGTCTGATTAAGGGAGGCCACGTGTCGCGAGATCACCCGTTTCAGGGATTCATACATCGTGAAACCAAAGAGGAAGGTGAGCATTTTGACCTCGCACTTGGCAAAGTCCTGAAACAATCTCGACCATCCATCCATGGAGGAAACGTGGTAGAGATCAAGAGTCCATCAATATTTCGGATACCAGGGATTCGAATTGACAAAGGATCTGTGTCACTGGGGGTCGCAAGTCGCGAAATCCTGATAAACGAAACCACAAACTCCCGATAAACGAAATCCAGATAAACGAAACCACGAAATCGGGATTTGGGGATTGGAGTGACAAGAGTTTTGAAGTCGTTGCATCGTGAACTCCCGGTTCACAAAACTCCAAAAATATCTGAACCATTGGATCCAAGACATCGAGAACTATTGGATCTCATACAAGAACTCAAGTATCGGGTTTCGGGGTTTGAAGAGTCGAAGGACTTGACTCTCTTGCATTTCAAACTCTCGATTACCGAAATCCCGATACGGCTAGGACCGTTGGATCAAGGGAGGCTTATAGTCGTTCATCTCCCTTTGGAGGGGAACTTCAGAGATTACAGAGTTTCAAGGATTCGAAAGGGAGAGGAAGAGACATCGCATTGCAATTCCTCGAATCGCAAAAATCCAGTAATTGCTTTGTCGATTTAGCGCGTGGTCACGAAACAGGGTCACGTGGACAAGACCCAAGTGGGGATCTTGTCACTTGCCAGCCCTTTCAGGGTTTGGCATTTCGACATTTTGGGTTTTGCAGAGTCGAAAGACTCGACTCGCTTATATCGCTGAGTCGCGAAATGCGAAAAGGCACCTAGTTGTTTGGCCGATGGTCATAACCGACGATCACATGGAGGTGGAAAAAGAGAAGAGCTAGCTTGCGCTAAGCCCCGTAGGATTTCGGAGATTCTGTCCCTCGAGAAAAGGCAAAAAATTTATCGTGTCATAGTGGGTGTGTTACAAATTGGTATCAGAGCCTGCTTGGGCTCATGAACGACTTGCGCGGAAGCTCCGTTTGAAACACTCCTAAAAGGAGTGACCCCCTATCTTAACCTTCCTAATCAAAAGATGAAGTTAAGAATGAAAAACCCCTATTGTGTGTGTGTACATATGAAAATATGAATTATGTACTGGTTATAAATAAATATAAATATTGACTAATAACCAACATTTTCCCTTTTGCACAGAAGCGGAAGATCAACCACGGAAAATTATCAACGCATAGTATGGTGACTCACCATGAAGTGGGGTAAGGCTCCCACAATAGAGACGAAGATTCTGACGAAAGGAGGGAAGTAGGGACCCCTCTAGATCTAGCCGAGACTGTGAGGAGCCTCATGGTCGAGTTACAAAGCTATAAGGCTGACAATGAAAGGATGATGAAAGAACAAGAAAAGCAAATAGAAATTAACGCAGTTTTACTGCAGAGTTTATCCGATCTAGAAAGACAAATGCAGCATGAACCTGAAACTCAGAAACATGGTCATATAAGTGGCCACACTGAGAGGATCACCTCGAAAAAGGTCCACCCCAGAGGTAAAGGACAAGCATCGGATGATTCCCCTAAGCAGGAAGTTGGCGATTCAGAGGGCTCTTCTAGCAGCAGAACCAGTTCCTATTCCCGAAGGAAACAGAAGAAGCAAAAGTCTTCCAAAGGTTGTAAATTCAAAGAATTCAGAAAAGCCAAACCACCTTCCTTCGACGATGAAATAAAGAATGGAGAGGAAGCAGAGGCCTGGCTGCTTGTACTAAAGAAGTATTTCAGAGTCCATGACTTTTCAGAAAATATGAAGGCCCGATTGGCCACCTTCAACTTGAACGGAAAGGCTTCCATTTGGTGGGAAGACCTTAAGAATCTGAAAGGGGTTCGCGAAGAGGACCTATCCTGGGAACGATTTGAGAAATACTTCCGGAAGAAGTATCTGTCGGAAAAATATTTCGACGAAAAGACTAAAGAGTTTTATGAACTCAAACTAGGACAACTCACTATAGAAGAATATGTCAACAAATTCCTCGATTTGTTGAGGTATGTACCCTATACAAAAGCAGAAAAGGCAAAGGTGCAACGCTTCATCAGTGGACTGCCTAGGGACTATCAGAACAGAATTGAATTTGATGAGCCAAAGAATCTAGAAGGCACTATTCGAAAGGAAACCTATTGTCATGAACAGTTTGGGCATCGAGCAGAACCTCGCGAAGGATGGAAGCAGAAGAATAGTTCAAGATTTCAGAAAAAGGGGATTAAATCCCCAGGATTTAAGAACTATAAGAAGAACCCAAGAATGAGCTTCCCAACCCGGAGTATGCACCAGCAGAATTTTCCCTCCTTGAGTGGAAATAAAACTTCTGGACACATATCAATGAAGACTGATAACCCAAAGAGAGAACCTTTGAAATGTTGGGGTTGCGGGGAAGAACATCTATTGAGAGACTGTCCACACCGAGAACAGAATAGTGGGAGGATTTATAACATCCAGGAAACTACCACTGTCAATGATGTGGCCAGGAGTGTGCCACAAATTTATGCAGCCTTGGATAATAACCAAGCCGACCACCAAGCTTCAGTAGTGGAAATAGAAGGTATGATTTCTAACCATCTAGTGTCTGTTTTAATTGACCCTGGTTGAAATTTGAGTTATATAGCCCCTAAAGTTGTTGATAAGTGTAAATTGCAGCCACAAAAACATACCAAGCCATGGTTGGTACAGTTAGCCACTGGCACCAAAAGAAGGGTAACAGAGGTTATACCATCCTGCCAATTGATGTTGGGTATATTGTCCACCCAAACAACCCTTAACTTATTAAACCTGGGATCGTATGATCTGTTGATTGGTATGGACTGGCTAGTTGCCCATAAAGCCAGACTATACTGTTACCATAAAACCTTAGAATTTGTAAGTAAAGAAGGGAAAAAGATAACCCTTCAAGGGATCCGAAAACCTGTCTAGGTGAGACAAATATCAACCCTGCAAATGAGGAAGTATTGCCGAAAAGGATGTCCCCTATATGCAATACAGGTGTTGAAAACAATCGAAGGTGACAAACCAAGCCCTGATGATCATCCTATCCTGAGAGAATACAAAGATGTATTTCCGGAAGAGGTATCGGGTCTACCTCCAAGAAGGGACATAGACTTCTCAATAGAACTTGCACCAGGAGCGGTGTCGATGTCTAGGACACCCTACCGGATGAGTACACCCGAGTTAGTTGAACTCAAGTTGCAATTAAAAGAAATGATGGATAAGGGCTATATTCGGCCCAGCGTGTCTCCATGGGGAGCACCAGTCTTGTTCGTGAAAAAGAAGGATCGTACCCTTCGACTGTGTATAGATTATAGACAACTCAATAAGGTAACCATAAAAAACAAGTACCCCTTGCCCAGGATCGATGACCTATCTGATCAATTGGGGGGTGCACTATTTTCTCAAAGATTGATTTGAGGTCAGGATACCATCAAGACCGAATAAAGGGTGAAGACATCCATAAAACTGCCTTCCGAACGAGGTATGGTCACTATGAGTTTGTGGTGGTGCCATTTGGGTTGACCAATGCCCCTGCCACATTTATGTGCTTAATGAACAATGTACTCAGCAAATTCCTAGACAAATTTGTGCTTGTTTTTATTGACGATATATTAATTTACTCCAAGAACAGAAAAGAGCATGAAGAGCATCTTGGACTTGTGCTGCAAGTGCTAAGAGAACATCAGCTCTATGCCAAATTTAGCAAATGTGAATTCTTCCATAAGCAAATACATTACTTAGGCCATGTTCTATCTGAAGAAGGAGTAGCAGTAGACCTTGACAAAATCGGGTCTATCATGGAATGGCCTACCCAAAAGGATGTTTCGGATATCAGATCCTTTATGGGATTAGCAGGATACTATAGGAGATTTATAAAAGGATTCTCCAAGATTGGTTGCCCAAGCACTGCCCTCCAGAAGAAGGGGACAAAATTCTTGTGGACACAGAAATGTGAAGAAAAATTTCAAACCCTGAAACATCTACTGACCCATGCACCTGTGTTAAAGCTCGCCAATCCTGAAGCCGACTTCCTCGTGTGCACAGATGCATGTAAGGAAGGGCTCGGAGGAGTCCTTATGTAGGGGGGAAGTGTGGTCTGCTATGAATCCTGAAAATTAAATGAGCACGAAGTCAACTATGTGACCCATGATCTAGAGCTGGCTGCCACAGTGCATGCCTTGAAAATGTGGAGGCATTACCTCCTCGAAAGAAAATTTGTACTTATGACAGATCACTGTGGATTGCAATACCTGTTTGATCAACCAAAGCTCAATGCTAGACAAGCTAGGTGGATGGCCCTCCTTAGCGAGTTTGATTTTGAAATCAAACACATTAAAGGAAAGGAAAATAGGGTGGTCGATGCCCTTAACAGAAGTATGAAAACAATTCACCTGGCCGCGATGAGTACCTATGAGACGGATGTCAAAGAAAGAATCAGGAATTCACAAGAGACAGACACATTCTTCCAGACCGTGACCTCATACCTACATCAAGAACCCACAGGGATGAAGTATGAAGGCCACCAGATGACAGAAGAAGGTCTGCTCACTTACAGAAGCAGATTTTATATTCCAGATTGTGACGACTTGAAGAGGTTCATACTGGATGAACTACATAAAAGACCCTATTCTGGTCATCCAGGATACCAGAAAATGATCACAGCCACCAAAAAATAATTCTATTGGCCTGGATTGAAGAAATACATAGCCGAGTACCTAGCCAAATGCATAGAATGCCAACAAGTAAAAGCAGAACATCGACACCCGACATGATTATTACAACCTCTACCAATCCCAGAATGGAAATGGGAAACCATCTCCATGGATTTCATCATCGGATTACTGACCTCGACCAAACAGAATGACGCCATCATGGTAGTGGTGGATAAATTGATCAAGTTTGCTCATTTCATCCGCGTCAAATCGACTTGCAAGGCAATAGATATCGCCAAGGTATTCATGAAGGAGATATTCAGGCTGCATGGAATGCTGAAAGAGATTGTGTCTGACAGAGACACGAAATTTACTTCCAACTTTTGGAAATCACTGATGGTGAGTTTAGAGACCAAGTTGTTGTTTAGCACCGCCTATCACCCTTAAACCAACAGGCAGACAGAAAGAGTGAACCAAATACTTGAAGACATGCTAAAAATGCATGTAATGCATCAACCCAAGAAGTGGGAAGACTACCTCCCACTGGTAGAATTCGCCTACAACAACAGCTACCAAGCATCCTTAAAGATGAGTGCCTTTGAAGTCCTCTATGGTAGATCGTGTAACACTCCAGTCAGCTAGAGTAATCCCGTAAACAGGATTTCTTTTGGACCCGACATGTTGAAAGAAATGGAACAACAAGTGATTCAGATAAAACAAAACCTGAAGGTCGCTCAGAACCGACAGAAAAGTTATGCTGACCAAAAGAGAACTCCAAGAGAGTTCAATGCAGGAGATCATGTATATCTCAGAGTTAGGCCCAGGAAAAGTTCCCTAAAAATGGGAGCTTGTGCCTAGTTAACACCTTGGTATTGTGGACCCTTTGAGGTTCTAGATAGAGTGGGACCTGTAGCCTATAGGCTAGCACTTCCTCCCATAGTAAAAGCACATAATGTTTTCCATGTTTCATTGTTAAAGGAATATGTACATGATGATAATCATATAATCGATTGGTCTGTGATCCAGGTGGAACCGGAGGGTTAATTTCTACCAGAACCTCAATGTATACTGGACAGAAAGGAAACCCCACTCTGGAACCGAACCATTGCACAGGTCAAGGTGCAGTGGAAACATTTTGGCCCAGATGAGGCTACATGGGAAATGGAGAATGCCATGAAATGGGCATATCCGATTTTGTTTACACCTGTACATGCATGTCAAAGTTGATAGATAGAACATCGAGGACGATGTTCCTTTAAGGGGGAGGGAATTGTAACACCCTGTTTCCCCCAGTCTGTAAAAATAACTATACTAGCCAAGTATTGTGGCAAACTCAGAAATGTGAATGGACCTTGTGAAAAAGGTCGATGAATGTGAATGATATTATAATATATATATTGCAGGACTACTGAGAGGGGGATGTGCTGAAAAAGAGACCAAGATGGATGAAGAAAGGTGGTGGAAGGCACTTGGAAAGGTGGCGTTAACTTCCACCGAGACCAATACCGTATTTGGACTTCACTAGCCCGGAGAACCAAGAGCGACTCGCTAGCCCCGAATTAAATGACTCGCCATGTTGGTAGGTAAAGGGCTCCTCATGAGTAATGAGGGATGGGGGTGAACCGCCCATCCATAGAGTCCTCAGACCTGACCACCGCGAGGAAGGTCATGCCACATGCAACCTCGCCAAAAGGAGAAAAAGGCAGGAAGAGTGTGCGATCAAGGGGGCAGACGTGAGGGGAAGAGGAGAACTCTGGAAAAATACAAAGTGAGTGATAGCGGAGAAGAAGGAGAGTAAAATTTGTTCTCAGTCACTAACAAACAGAGACACAGTCTCGCAGCATCGTGGTCTCAGCTCGGGGGTGGCTAGTGGTAAATCCGTTGGGAGTCGTTGAGCCTACGGTTGAGTGGAAACGAGCACCCCTCTCAGCAGTTGCAATCACACCTGGTGTTATTTTTGATAAGTGTTTTATATCCTGTATCTTGAAGTTTATATGCTGATATGTATGTTCATAGTCTGTGCAATTTATGAATGGTTTGAGCATAAGACTGTCTGTGTGGTGTTTGACCAGAAATGGTGGTTGCATGCTTATAATGGAAAGACCACGTATGGCTTATGTTTTATGAATTGCTATTTATATGCTTACCGATCTAAGTCAGACTTCAAGTCTGTTCTCAGGAAATCTATACCCTTATTCGTCTCCAGGAATACCTGGAATAAATTTCTCCACAAAGATACCCTCTCTTGGAAAACTTACCAATAACCTGAAAAAGGATTTGAAGGCGCAAGTCTTAGTGATCCTGCACGAGGAAGAATGGGCCTCTCAAAATCCTGAAATAGCCGCGTAGGGATAAGATTCAATTGACGGACGAGATCCTGTTGGAAGATCTGCTGCCATTCACGACCGTTAGATTGGAAGAAAAATCAAGGGCGTTAAATGCCTAAACCCTTTTCCTTTATCTTCGTGAGTAGTGAAGAAATCGAGACTGTAGATCCCCAAGGTCCGTGGGAGTATCTGGACCGTTGGTATTTCCACGTCCAGGGAGCAGCGAGAGAGTGCACAGCGCGGGACCGATCTAAACCGTTAGATCTTAGTTAGAAAACCCGACAACCGTTGGAGCTGTCAGGAGATGCATGAGGGTTAAGCCTCGTGAACAGAGGTGAAAGTCCCGAAAGAGGAGTTGATATCGGGGCTTCGGACTTAAGGATTTCAAAAGTCCTGATGACGAAAGATCGGGACACTCCATGGTGGAAGTCCCGAAATAGATCTAGATCGTCCGATTAAGGGAGGCCACGTGTCGCGAGATCACCCGTTTCGGGGATTCGAACATTGAGAAACCAAACAGGAAGGTGAGCATTTTGACCTCGCACTTGGCGAAGTCCAGAAACAATCTGGACTGTCCATCCGTGGAGGACACGTGGTAGAGATCGAAATTCCATCGGTATTTCAAATACCAGGGATTCAAATTGACAGAGGATCTGTGTCACTGGGGGTCGCAAGTCGCGAAATCCCGATAAATAAACCACGAATCGATTTAAGTGTGAATAAGTTTGAGAAAGCTGGGATTTGGTCGTGATCGTTGATCATCCTGAAAATATCATAACGGATGATCATGGGTAAAGGTCGCAGCCATCCATCGGAGGGACATGTGGCTACCGATCAGCATTTCGACGTTTCGGCACTCGGGAAACCAAAAGGCAAGAACCCTTGTCTTCGCAAGTCGTGAAATCTCGATACCCGAAACCTCAATGCGCTCTGTGGCAGAAAGGAGGAGTCCTGAAAGGGATCTAGACCATCCATCAGAGGAGACGCGTGGTGAGCAGTTAGAGTTCGGGAAAAGCTCTGAAATCCCGTGGACCGTTGGATCCAAATCCTCGAGGATCGTTTCTCTCTTACATGAATCCCCGTATCGGGATTTGGGGATTGGATTGATAAGAGTTTTGAAGTCGTTGCATCGTGAACTCCCGGTTCACGAAACTCTGAAAATATCTGAACCGTTGGATCCAAGACATCGAGAGCCATTGGATCTCATACAAGAACTCGAGTATCGAGTTTCGGGGTTTGAAGAGTCGAAGGACTTGACTCTCTTGCATTTCGAACTCCCGATTACCAAAATCCCGATACGGCCAGGACCGTCGGATCAGGGGAGGCTTATAGTCGTTCATCTCCCTTTGGAGGGGAACTTCGGAGATTATGGAGTTTCGGGGATTCGAAAGGGAGAGGAAGAGACATCACATTGCGATTCCCCAAATCACGAAAATCTGGTAAGTGCTTTGTCAATTTAGTGCATGGTCACGGAACAGGGTCACGTGGACAACACCCAAGCGACGAGCTTGTCACTCACCAACCCTTTCGAGGTTCGACATTTCGGCGCTTCGGGGTTTGCAGAGTCGAAAGACTCGACTCGCTTATATCGTTGAGTCGTGAAATGCGAAAAGGCGCCTAGTTGTTTGGTCGGTGGTCATAACTGACGATCACATGGAGGTGGAAAAAGGGAAGAGCTAGCCTGCACTAAGCCCCTTAGGATTTTGGGGATTCTGTCCCTCGAGAAAAGGTGAAAATTTTATCATGTCATAGTGGGGTATGTGACAGGTAGGAAGGCTCATCCTTGAATCCTTCCTATAGTTCTTAAATCTTGAGGATTTAAACCCCTTCTTCTTGAACCCTGAACTACTCTTCTTCTTCCAGTCTTCGTGAGGTTTCGTCTAACACCTGAACTGTTCATAACAATACCTTGCCTTCCGGATAGTGTCTTCTAAGGTCTTTGGCTCATCAAACTCAATCCTATTCTGGTAGGTCTGAGGTAACCCACTAATAAATCGTTGGACTTTTACCTTTTCATATTTTATGTAGGTTACATACCTCAGTAGCTCAAGGAATTTATTGATATATTCCTCTATAATGAGTTGTCCCTACTTGAGTTCATAGAGCTCCTTAGTCTTCCCCTTGAAGTATTTCTCTATCAGATACTTCTTCTTGAATTTTTTCTCAAATTGTTTCCATGATACTTCCTTTTCATGGATTCCTTTCACATTCTTAAGATCTTCCCACCAAATGGAAGCCTTTCCATTCAGGTTGAAGATGGTTATTCGAGCCTTCAAGTATTCAAAATAGTCATGAACTATGAAGTACTTCTTTAAACCAAGCAACCAAGCTTCTGCCTCTTCCCCTTTCTCAATATCTCCATTGAAAGAGGGTGGTTTGGTTTTCTTGAACTCTTTAAGATCATGACTTTTGGAATGCTTTCGCTTCTTTCCTTTATTCTGAGAATGTGAGCTAGTTTTGATACTAGAAGATCCCTCAGAGTTGCCCATTCCCTTTCCAGAGGACTCTCCCGATGAGCGTCCCCTACCTCCAGGTTGGGCCTTCCTCGAGGTACTTCTCCCTGTGTGGCCACTTATGGGACCATGTTTTTGTATTTCATGTGGACTTTGACTTCTCTCTATATGTCTTCAGTCCACATGGTTGGTTGCAGGTCCATGCTACAGCTACCTCTGTATATCGGATAAGCTTTGCAGCAAGACTGCATTGATTTCCCTTTGTTTTTCTTTCTCCTCTATCAATCTATCGTTGTCATCCATGCAACTCTGTAATTAATCCATAAGGCTCCTTACAGTTTTAGCTAGATATGGAGGGGTCTCCACCACTCTCCTCTCGTCAGACTCTTTGTCTCTATAGTGGGATCCCTCCCCCACTTCATGGTGCATCACCATCCTTTATGCTTTTGATTTCTTGTGATTCACTGATTGCTGAAGTGCTGACAAAACACTTACTCTTAGCTAACATTCTAGTATTTCATGAGTAACACATAGTTCATTTTTCTTAAATACACACCCACAGTAGAAAATTTTCATTCTCTTATTTAGTAATAGTTTAACCAGATTCTTTAGGAAAGAGGTAAGATAGGGCATCACCCTTAAGATTTGATTTAAACACGATTTTTAAGTGACTCGTCCATGAGCCCAAGCAGGCCAAGTGTTGTAGCCATGCTCTGATACCAATTTATAACACACCCATGGTGGGGCATCAAAATTTCATTCTTCTTAAGAAAATCAAAACCCTCATTCGGGGTCTCTATTCGATTCTGCTCTTCCAGATCTTTCCAGCCATGGTCTCCATCCTTCGAACCGAGCTAAGAGCTGGCAGATATCCTCTCCCAAGTTCTTCAGGTTCTTCCATCCCTCTATACTTGCATATGACTGTGGGTTGTGACCAGATGCCAAGACAACAGGCACCAAGACAACCATCACGTGAATCCTCTGGAGTGGAAAATCTCTGAAGTTCACAATCCCATGTCACGTGTCCTTGGGGATTTCAATGGCCCTAATTCACTTCGAGACTTCGACGTTTTGGAGTTTCAAACACTCCAAAGTCTTTTCTCCCCAAAGTACTTTGTACCCGGAGTTACAGAACGAGCTCCATGTGTCCCTTCGTGATCGACGATTGTGATCTACTTCGGGACTTCAACATTCATGAGTTTCGAACACTCCAACACCTTTTTCCTCTGAAGTAATTCATACCTGGAGTAACAGATCGAGTGCTATGCGTCCCTTCGTGATCGACAACTGTGATCCACTTCAGGACTTCGGCATTCGAGAATTTTGAACACTCCAATGCTTTTTTCCTCTTAAGTACTTCATACCCAGAGTTACAGATCGAGCATCACGCGTCCCTTCATGATTGACAACTGTGTTCCACTTCGGGACTTCGGCATTCAAGAGTTTTGAACACTCCAACGCCTTTTTTCCACCGAAGTACTTTGTACCCAGAGTTACAAATCAAGCACCATGCGTCCCCTTCCAATGGATGTTTCCAATGGACTTCGACACTTCGTAACTTCACTCTTCGCATTCCTCCAAAGTGCTCTTCTTTGGAGTCAACGATCTACTTCCATGTGCCTTCCTGTGCCAACGACTAGGATCTAATCTGGCACTTCGACACTTTGGAGATTTTCGAAGCACCTCGAATCCTCCGGAGTCTCAAAGTCCTGAACTTCCGTAATCCCAATCATTTCACCAACCATGTGGGAGAAGTATCCATGTGCCAAGGGATGACACGTAGTTGGGTTAAGGGCGACATGTGCCCTCATCTGGGATGATACGTATCATGTTCAAAAGGGGCTATAGGGTCTGTGATGCGCATGAATACAAGTGACACGTGGCTCGTCAAGATTAAATCCACGTCACTATGGATGGCATCACTACTCCTCATCGCTTCAGTCTGATCATCTTTCAACCTCCCTCAAGTTTTCATAGTCATGATCCGGCCAATACAGATTTGTTCACTGATCGATGGTTCATACTGATTGTGGGGCCCCAACATGCTTGCTCTTTATCAGAGAGCTCAATCTCCACAATCTGAAAAGTTATCGCTCGACTCGGTCTAATCGTGGTCGTTGATCCTCCACCCTGACGAGATCAACGATATTGGTGAATTGTGGGTCGTGAACTAGCACGTCCGCTAATTTCACCTTCGCGCTCTGCAATGATTCCCCACCATTGATCTCCGTTTACAGATCGATGGTTCACAATGATTGCAGGGCCCAATATCCACAATCTGGGAAGTGCTCGCCCGACTCTATCTAATCATGGTTGTTGATCTTCCACCCCCAACGAGATCAACGACGTTGGTTGATTGCGGGCCGTGAACTAGCATGTCTACTAATTTCACCTTTGCACTCCGCAATGATTCTCGACCAACGATCTAATCGAGCAGCTGGTGTTTGATTTGTTAACTCCAGTGGGTCTTTGAGTCGATCTGACGACGGAGATAGGTTTTCCTCCCGATGAACGGTTCACATTCATCTCCTCTGTCAGGTTTTGGATTCATCTATGGCTCTTGTTACTCAGAGAGTTCAAGTAACTTTGACTATCGTGAATTTTGACATCCCAGGGCATCGAGCTCCCAAAACTTCGAAACCATCATGAGCTAGCTCTTTTCGGGATTAGCACAGGGTTCCTAGATCCAAGTCACATGGACCTTCAGATGACTCTTGGGTTAGGAGCTCTACTCTTAGCCGGGTTTTGGTTAAGGCCATGGGCGCAAGTTCAAGGTCTCTCGAGATGTTGGTTTGAAGGATACACCTCCCTAATTTGTAGAATTTTAAAGTTCTGAAATAGGGCGGGGTAAACTCTTGAGGCTACCGAAACAATCGCAGTGCCAAGAGGCTTTTTCCGACTCCGGAGTTGTGAGGTAGCTCCCTGGGGAAAGCACCTTCGAGAGTTAAACTAAAGCATATGGGAAAAGCAGAAGCATAAGTTCTCAAGGAAGCCAACGTATACACATAACTTAACCATTTCAATACAAAAACCATTTATATATATGTAAATACATGCATGCAACCATTAATTCCCAATCCAACGCATAAAGTATGAAAACACTTATCAGAACCAGATAACGTGAAGCGACTGCTGGAAGGGGTGCCTGTTTCCACCCAACCATAGGCTCAGTCACTCCTAACGGATTTACCACTAGCCACCCCCGAGCTAGACCATGATGCTTTTAGATTGAATCTGTTCTTCCCACACAGAAATAGATAGGGACGAAGGTTACTCTCCTTCTCCCCACTTAGTCTCTATTTCCCGCGATCAAAACACTCTATTTTCACAGTTCTTCCTCGAATTTGAGAGCTCAGTCTCTCGTCTCTGCACTCTCCGTCGATTTTTCCTCTCTGACCCCCATGCCTTCCTTTCTTGCCTTTTCCAGCAAGGTTTCATGTGGCCCGAATTCCCAGTCCGTGGTTAGGTCTGGAAGCCTTACAAATGGGCGGTCTACCCCATCCCCTCATTAACTCTTGAGGGGATCTTCCCACCTACTAGTCGGACTGTAATTCATTCCTGTGTCAGAGGGTTGTTCCGATCTTGAGAAATTAAATCCAGCAAAGTACTGGTTCGGTGGAGGTTAATGCAACCATTCTTGGTCCCCTCCACCATCTCTTTCATAACATTCATGGTCTCTCTTAGCACATCCCCTTTCCAGCAGTCATGCAACACGTATCCATTTTCTATTAAAATAACATAATTTGCATTCATCGACCTTTTATACAAAGGTTCATCAAATCAAACATTCACAACTTTGACTTTTCCATAGTTTCTTGGCCAATATAGTTATATTTACAAACTAGGGGAAACAAGGTGTTACATCAATTTCGCCCCCTACAAATTCTTCTGGACAAAGAAGCTAGTATGGACAATAAGGATTGTATAGACAATGTGGATGAGGAAATGGAGGCTAGCAATCAGTAAAGCAAAAGATTGACTCTCAGAGTAAATTCCCTTAGTTCTACAACAACATTTACTTTTGATACTCTCATTCAACATCATGTTATCATTGGTCAACTCCAGAATGAAGTAGACTTCTTGCTTCGTCAACTAGTTTCTCTTCAAATATAGATAGCACAGAGGAATGAGGAACCTGGTAATTCAAATTCGGTTGCAGGGCAAGAAGGAGGAAAGGCAGTTGAAGTGGGAATTCTACCAGACCTGAACGCTCCAGTGGAAGTCGATGAGGAACAAAAACAACCAGAGAATGCTCCTGATCTAGAAAAAGTCAATAATATTTAGTGTATATTTTGTTTCTCAATATGTAATTGGTATTTTTTGTTGAATCTATGTATCTAAAAACAACAGTAGTAGTAAGAAATGGACAAGGGATAGATGGAAGATAAACAACAGGTTGATAGAAGCTCTATCAGAGTTGGAATTATGTAATTTTGAACTCTCTTTTTGTTTCCTGTGGTTTTGGCCACACCTTTTTTCATATTAATATAAATCCACTAGTGCTTGTGAAATAAAAAAGGACAATACAGTTTCAAAATCACGTACCTTATTCTTTGTTTCCCTTAATTTTAAATTTTTTCTTTTACTATGGCCTATTCTTGAAAAGCAAAACAAGAGCCATTTTTTAGGCTCATTTAATACAGACAATGAGCTAAACAATATTAAATTTCATTCATCGAAATCATAATTGCAACTCTAGAATAAGACAATCTAATGTTAAGAGAACATATTAGCTCTTATAGGATTTCCAAGCCTTCATATTGTAAAAAATATACACAATCTCGATTTCATCTACATTGTGAAATATTTGTCATGAAGACATGTGTATTGCTACAATCAAATAGAAAGAATAAGATTACATATACTATCAAGTGTTCTATGCAATTATGCAAGGATGAGACCAAGCTAACAAATGCGCTTTGATATGAATTGCAGTGTTACATATATCAAAATCCATTGGTCAATTGAAGATGGAAATCATATTAGATGAAATTACATCCCAATAATTTGTGTGAGTTGTTGGAAATTGAGGTTGCTCAAGAGAAATAAATTGACAAATTTATAAGATTTGAGGGCATTGTCCGAAAAAATGTTTGATTTGCATTTTTGATCATTTTTGTCACTTAGAAAACTCTCAGGTGCAATTACCAATGATTGAAATTGTATGGTACAATCATAGTTTTTTGTTGATGGAAAATTCATAAAAACGTAAAAATAAACGTCAAGAAATATGACGTTCTAACCATACCTAAGCTCATTGTTTTAGCTTGACTTTAGTCCATGTGGTATGGATAAAGTTAGCAAATCGATAGTTTAGTATCAAGTTGCAAGTGTTCGAGGTTGATTCATGAAAGTTGTTAATTAAGGGTTTATGGTTAACTTTAGAGGTTAAGATGAAAGTGAAAATTAATATTAAAGATCAAATATTTAGATTAGAGGGTTTGCATTAATTTTAAAAGTTAAAATTAATTTAGGGGTTAAAAGATTTAGAATAAAGTTAAAATTTTGAAATTTAAAGTTAAAAATTAAGGATTAATAAGAATTTTAAAAATTTAAGATTATGCTTAAGTTTAATGTTTGATAATGATTTAACATCTCACATTAAGAGACCTGTTTTGTATTCATAGTACATAATATTGATTATTAAGAATTGAAGGTTAAGGATTTAGGGATAAAGTTAAAGGTTCAATATTAAGATACAAGTATTAAACATTAAGATTAAACATTAACTATTAAAAGAAAAGGCTTATAGTTAAGGTTAAGACTTATAGTTAAGGTTAAGGGTGCATGTATTTAGAATTAAAAATTAAGGATTAACACCTAAACTTTAAATCTATTAATTAAGCATTGAAATTTAGGAATTTAGGGGCATGATAAATGTTTTTACATGATGTGAGTGGTAAAGGATCACCATCCATTAAAGGTTACAAGTTACAAAGTAAACATTACATGTATCAACTTTTGAAAAAAACTGAAAAAACATTTTTTATAAATAAAATAAAATAAAAAAATTAATATATACAACAACTATAAAAGATATAAGATATATTAATATGTTAAATGTTTCTACACATATCAAGTTTTGAAAAAAAAATTGAAAACACATTTTTAATAAAAATAAATAAAATCAACCCTAATTTAAATTTTATGCATGGTGAAATTATATTTTTGAAAATCTACCCAAATTATCACTAATTCATTAAAATTTTGAATGAATAAACTTCCTAACAACATAAACATAAATTTGCTACACATCTCCAATGGGTTGGAAAAAATAAATGTTCAAGTGAATAGACATTTTAATATCAGTGTTAAATATTATATTGAAGATAACCATAAAAAGAACATTTAAAAACATATATGCAAAACAACAGATCTAAAAGATTGTTGCATTCATAAATGCATAAAAACTCACTAAATTGAAATGAAGATGATCTTGTTCAATAAATTTGATATCATGGAGAAGACAATAGACTAGATCACACATGGGAGCTTCATCTTGTTTACCAATATCTTATCACGTTCATTCCTAAAGGGGGTTTTTAAATTGTGAAAAATAAAGTCAATATATTATAGGTATTGGGGGGATGTGGGGTATTGAGGGGTTTATAAGTATTGGGGGTATAAAAAAAGGGTATCTAGTAAAAATAAGGGTTTATTTTATTGGAAATATGTATTGGGAGGGGTGTTCAACAAAATGATTTTTGAAGGTATTTATCAATATCTAGTGAAATTAGGGGTATTCTTTAATATCCCACGAACGAAGGTGCTATGTTGTAGGTTCACTAAGTGAATATCCCATGAGATCACATAGGAGTGCATGGATTTAAAGCAATGAGTTTTGATATTGTATTAGGTCGAACTCCAGTCCCCTTTACCTTTCTTAATAGCATGTGCACTCGAACTCTAAAGTTGTCTCGTGGGAATTTGAAGAAGGAAAATTGACATGCAATACTGAGTAGAGTTGTGGATGGGATCATCTGACGGAGTGTTAAGTAAACGTTAGTAAAAAAAAATATTTTTTCATTTGTGGTTTGAATAATTCATTTGTAATTTAAATTTAAAAAGAAAAATTGAATAAATGAAATTACAATTTTCCTGTAATGGGAGTACATATTTTGAAATCCTTTGAGAGCACTTTGGAAGAAAGAAGCATATCCATTAAGATGTGCATCACCTTGTTCGTGTTAAAAAACATTGCATAGGTTTCAGTATTGACATGTATTATGGAAAGCATTGTGTTAGCATTTGCTAGCCTACTAGAGGTTTGAGATGGGAAAAAGGATAGCACTATAACATTGATCTCCCATAAATGGCATGGAGAATCTCGTAACCAGAGACGAATCTTGATATCATAAAGGAGCATAAGGCATAAGTCTTGGAGGCCATGTAGGGCATAAAGAAATCCACTAAACAAATTTGTTAGAGAACTGGAGGTTGCATGATTGATATATTCCAATCACAAATTTGCATTAGCAGTAGCATCAACTATCATACGTGGGTATTGAAGTCTAGCGAAAAGACTAGAAATCTATTTTTTTCAAAGTGGGGTTGATAAAGGCAAACACCATTCCCACATAATTAAATCGATTGTCTCTTGAGGAAATCAGATTTAAATCGATTTATCGATTATACTCATACTTAAATCAATTATACATTGAGACAATCAGAATTAGATCGGCTTATGGCATTTGTGAAGAGTGTTGGTGGCAAGCATTTGTCAAATGGTTTGTTGGCAGTGCTCCATCTCTCTTGAGAGAACTAGTACGGTTATTGTTGTTCTTCAAGCTACATATGAGGAACCAAATACGTGTGGTATTTTCATTCGTGATAAAGTCAACACCAAAGCTAAAGGCATTTCTAATGCTTGTGAGTTGCATCACGATTTTTCTCTGTCTCAAATTCCTTTCTCACAACCATGATAAATTCCTTTCTCACAACCATGATAATCTTTTGGTGTTCCATGAACAACTGATGCTATTTTAGTTTGCAATCTCTTGAAGGAAATAAACTATGATTGTTTATTCTTGATGATGACAATGAATTGTAGCTTTGTTATGTAATATCTATATTTGGTAGTTGTGAAGAAGAAGTGATGACAAAGCCCCTCTAAGCCTTTCAAAATTACATCATCTCTAACACTCCCTTAATATAAGAGCTTCAATTTTTTGAACTTCGATTCATGATCTTTATTGAATTTTATTACAAATACACTTAACACGACGGTTTCATTGTGCCAACCAAATTCTTTTATACTCTATGAGATATTCACCCAACTCACAATCACATCCATAATAATGTGGCTAAATAATAATTAAATCTTGTGAAAATTAAAGTAACATGATGTCTTGACTTTAAGAACCATGCACATAACTTTACTACTCATGATTATTCCCTATATACCCATCTTATATAGCTTCCCCGCAATGAGCTAGAAATCAACGACTCTGAGCACCAACCGCTTATTTTGTATTGATGAATACCCTTTTGACGCAACCTGTTATGATCCAATTGCTTAAAATATCGGAACAAACCAGAAGTACACACCATGTACACCAATGTGAGCGTGGAGTACAACTCCAATATAGATAAGAGAGACGAGTTACATAATAACTCCTTAAAGAATAGGAGAACCTCCTCCAAATACCCAAATACATTCATACATCACAATTCACATGTCTCAATAATGAATACATGATCTCTATATATACCTATTAACACACTACACATGAGGCCCCTTTACTATTAGATCGACCCTATTACATATACATTTACACATTACATGTACATTTAGCCCCATATACGCCCCCCCTTGAGGTCATATATCATATACATTTAACCCCATATATGCCCCCTTTGATTCCATGTATTGTTGTTGTAACTTCTCCAATTTGTAGCGGTTGTTGGTATCTAATAATAGCTTGTTGAAGAGTGGTTTTGTGATGCCTTGTTCCATGAATATTGATAAGTATTCCATCTTCTTCCTTGATAATGTTGATATTGACCTTATTGTCTTCCTTGAAATATTTCCTTGTAATGAGGGTGTCGATATGGTTTTACATTTGACGTTTTTCCTTAACTTTGCACATGCATTTCATCTATCTTCTTTTCAACGACAATGGCATCCTCTATCCTCTTTGTTTGGTCTTTGATTATTCTAGCCTTGGAGATAATACCATCATATTTGGCATGTACATCATCTAGATGAAGTTCAACTTCTTCAAGCATATTATCGCAACCTTCTTGAATCTTGTCTTCTTTCTCCTTTTGAAGTTGCAATGTCAACCCATTAATCAAATTATGATGTCCTTCTTCAATTCTAGATTGTATTTATGATTTTACCTCATCTGTAGTCATGGATTCCTCAACCTTCTTGTTAATTTCCTCTTCAAGTATTTTGGTAGATTCTTCATACAACATCCTTGTTTCTTCTTGAATTTGATAATTCTTATTTTCTTCTTTCAATCTCTTAACCTCATCTAATATTTTTTTTATTATGTTTTCATAATCTACATATCTCTTCATCTTTATTTTTCAATTCTTCCCTTGACTCATCATTTTCCCACTTTCCTTGTTTTGATTTTTGAACTTCTTTAACATGTGCTTCATTAAGGTCTTGTATCTTAGATAGCTCATCAACCTTCTTCTTGATCTCTTCTTTTGCTTCTTTTAATTCCTCTTGAATTGTACACATCTCCTCCCTTTTTGTGTCCTTGATCCATTTATTTGAGAAGAGTTTTTCAAATTCTTCCAATGTGATGTTCCATTTAGTACCATTATTAATACTCATTCAACACTTCAAAGATTCACCAAAAAAATAATCCCTTCAAGGAGTCATATGATATTCCTTTTCCATCCTCAACCACTCCATAGGATTGATTTCATCATTATCTTCATCTCCTGTAAATTGAGGTATTGACATTGATTATTTGTTGAGGTCTAAGCCCAACTCTCAACTTAAGACCTCAATACATTAAAGATCATGATCTCAAATAGTTACAATCCTTGTTCCAATATGATATTCTATGTTTTCTCTTTCCAATGGCTCTTAAATCGGCTCAATCAGAAATCCCATTCAAAATTTATGATAGTTCTAAGTGAACATACTTTTGAAACCTTCATCTGGAGTCTGTTCTTCTAGTCGACCTTCCTTCTGATGTATTTTTGAAATTTCAGCTCTTTTGAGCCTGAAAATTCAACCTATAATACTCTGATATGTCTTCTATGAAATTCCATATGTCTAACCAAAATTTTATGTGCCAAGTGAGTGTTATGGTAACTTTCCCAAACCTTGCCGAGTTTTGGCCTTTTCTGGAGAGTGAACTTGTACATAATACTATGTGTCCAATATTTGATATATGATTCTAAAATTTGTACCAAAAACATTATGAACTGTCATCTTTCCAATGCAACTGATAGCACTAAATTTGAATATTTAATGAAGCAAATATGTTCGTTTTACCCATAACACATGTTTGAGACTACTTTAGGGTTAGTAAAAAAACCCTAATTTCCACCTCTTGTATCTCTGAACTTAAAATGATACAAAACCTGAAACTTTGATCAAGATAACCTCGTTATGGTTTCTAAGTATCCTAAAAATTTCAGAGTTTTAAACGTCACCCAATAAAAGTTATAGCAAAATTCCCAAAATGACTTGTTTGAGACTGATTTCAGGGCTAGTAAGACTCCCTGACTTCCACATGATGTATCTACAAAAGTAAAATGACCAAGAACCTGAAATTTTTACCTCATGTACTTCGCCATGTCTTCTTAGTATTTTGGAAATTTCACAGTACGAATCTTCGTAGAATTTTTTTTTATAGCGAAAGTGCCAAGATGACTCGCTTGAAGTAGCAAAGCCCTAGGATCAATGCTCTGATACAAAATGTTATGATCCAATTGCTTAAAATATTAGAAAAAACCAGAAGTACACACCATGTACACCAATGTGAGTGTGAAGTACAATTCCAATATAGATAAGAGAGATGAGTTACACAACAACTCCTTAAATAATAGGAGAACCTTCTCCAAATACCCAAATACATTCAAACGTCACAATTCACATGTCTCAATAATGAATACATGATCTCTATATATACCTATTCACACAGTACACATGAGGCCCCTCCACTATTAGGTCAAACCTATTACATATACATTTACACATTACATGTACATTTAGCCCCATATATTCCCCCCCTTGGGGTCATATCATATACATTTAAAGCCATGTATGCCCCCCTTGGCTCACAACACAACCCTCATTGCAAGAAAGGTTGTTATGTATTAAAAAATATAAAAAATAAATCAAAATTTTTCTTAAAATTACTCTTTGGTTAAATTTGATCACGAATGTCTGTTACAATTGCTACCTCCTCCTTTCAATCACATTCATTTAAAATATTAACTGGAAGTTCGAAAGTCCATCATTTAAGTGATTTTCATGTGATATTTATTACACTCTACACCTCATTTTTAGTATCCATTGACCGTCTCTATCTAAATTTTATCCACATGGTTGTAGGTAGGAGTTTCAAAGTCAAACAACCCGGTAAAATATTATGGTTTTGACCATTTCAATAGTGATTTTGACGATTTTAAGGAAAAAAGTTGATAGATAAAAGAAAATTTTAACCGTAAAATATGAGCAAATTGCCCATCAAATTCCATCCCCAGCTTGACTCGCTTGTCGTTGTCAATGTCGTCTTCATTTCACTGGATGAACTTTTTGTTATACTCCATGTCACTCATTTAGTTCAGAAATATTATAATTAATATGGTTTCCGCTTTTAACAAGTGTTATTAAAAAAATGACATTAAAATGTGGAGGGCATTAAATAGGTTAGGGTTTTGTTAGTTTCTATTTATACATGGACTGGAGGAAAATGAAGAAGCGCATACTATTTCTACAAGTCTTATACCTCCCAGAGAAATGCCAAGGTGATGTTGTCAAGCAAATCCAAATCCTTTAACTCTAGGGTTGATTATTGTAGTTGCCCCAAGAAGACTAAATTGGAAAAGACTACAATACTCACCTCCGAGGATCGTTTTGTAGGCCAAACAGTTTGTGGTATAGTAAACGGTTCATTTGACATCGACTTCTTACTCATTGTTAAAGTGGGTGATACTGATGAAGTCATGCAATGTTTTGTATTTAAGGAAGGATTGTGCATGTCTGTCTCAAATGCAAATGGCATTGCACCCAATCTCAAGTTGATAATAAGAGACAAGAGAGTACCTCTACTGTCCAAACATCCTCCATGTAAATGAAGGGATAACTGACCTATAGAATCGTGCAGCTGACACCGTATTAAGATTTATTAGTTTTATTAATGGAGTCATTGAAATTTGAAGCAAGAAGAGACAAATGGGAAGACTATGTCATAAATGTTGATGAGTAGGCCTCCATTCGAACCATCTGTGAAGAGTAAGTGATAATTGTTTTTGAGTAATCCTCCATTTGGACCAATGCCTAATAAGCATGTGAGAGATCTCAAATAATATACAAGTTATTAGCTTTACGATAAACATTATTATTAGTTGTGTTATACAACACATACATATATTATGTGCTATATTATACATATATTTTTAGGTTCGTGTATTCTTAGAGATAGCTTCAGGTCTGTTTTTTTTCTCCAAAATCGGTGACTGATTTTGTTTAATCCAGTGAATTTATTCCTATTTCATTAGACTCATTATTGAATAATATTTATACCAACTGAAATTAGGTCGAATAACAACAACCACTATCATAATAATTATAATATAATTTCAATTTAGTTTATTAATTTTAATAGTAACATAACCAAATTTAGTTTATGCACATGGTGATTTCATAATTATTTGTTATAAGAAAAATGGTTTGAGTGATTGAAAGCATCCCATGTGACCAGGTTGCCACATCATTTTAGATTTATTCTTTATAAGAAAAAATGTTTCAGTGATTGAAAGCATCGCATATGACCAACATGCCACGTCTACCTATTATAGTGAGTCACCAGATACATCGATTATGTTACGTTCTTAGATAATGTAGTGTAGCTAGGGAGGTAATGGGGAGGTCGAAGGACCCATAATGATAATAGTGGAGGCCATTCAATGTAAGGTGGAGTAGGTCCACTATATTATTAAACAAGGCTACTAGGTAGCATATACCTGCCGAATATAATAATGAAAGTATTGTCTAAGGAGATAGGGAGAGAAGGAGTAGGCATGAAATGACTAGATGGCAGAAATATTTATTACATTTACATTGGGGGAAGTGAAGGCAGCAATAAGACTTCAAAGTTTTTGGCCAATAAGATATCAGATAAATGAGATTTAAAATTTAAAATTAATCATTATTTTTTAAAACTTTAGATAAATGGGTGTATAGTTTATGGTCAACCATGAACTAATAGAAAGTCAAACCTAACTCAACACTATATACCATGCCCATCGGCAGGTATAATAAGGCTCACTATAGTAGTTAGATATATTGTAGTAGTGTGAACATAATAAATGTGATAAGACTTTCTAAAAGGTTCCTTCTCTAGAATGCTCTTAGATAGTATTATATAAGGAATGGATGAGAAGTGTAATGAGCATTGTGAAGAATATTGTGAATGTATCAAGCATTGTTTGAGGAGTGTTATCCTTCCATAAGGATTAATATATGGTGTTACCCTACCTCAAGGATTTTCTCTACGTTTTTGTTGTGTTCAATATTTTGTGTGATTGATTTGGTTAAGGGTTTGTTGAGATTATATTTTCAGATCTAAGAACATAACATTTGGTATCAAAGCACTTTCTTCAGCCAAAGAAAGGAAGAAAATTTTGGTTCTTTTTGGCATTTTTTTTAGGGGAAAAAAGGGGGTGTCACACGTCAGATTCAATTATAAATTTTTTTGAGAAGAATTTGCAGAAACAAGTTGGATACTTGAATTCCTCTCAGAAAAATACCCAATTTCGAAAAAATACTCATCCGAAACGGAGTCCAGGAAGTGAAGATATCAACAAAATTATAGGGTTTTTTTCGAAAAAAGTCATGCGATTTGCACAGTAAGTTATTTTTAAACCCTAGTTTTTTGTTTAAGATTTCTTCCAAGCAAGATGCATTTTACTGGAAAATATTATGGCCCTGGTATTGAATAATTCTTAGAGTTCCACAAGTCAGTATGGAAAGTGAAGTGGAAATTTTCATTGCCCTTTAGTTTCAGAGAAGATGCTAGCACATGGTGGAACTCATTGGACATTTTCAAGATGACAACACTTCTCGATGAAGAATTGGACAAAGCAATTTTAGATCGATGGTCTCATGTTGGAAAAAGGGATATCGAGCGTACCAAGGGTTTATTTGCATGTGGAAACTCCATACTATAGGTTCATGGATGCATTCAACAAGAGGAGGTTATTGTTTCTATTAACCTTAGTTGTATGCATAATTTTATCAATGCTAATTTGGCTAAAAGGTTGAAAGTATCTGGAAAGAATATTCAGAGCACACATGTTGAAGGTGAAAATATTCAAATTTTTAAAGATTTGAAGATTACAATGGACAAATATGTGTTGCATTTTGATTTTCATGCAATAGATATCAATGATGTGGATGTTATCCTTGGATGGAATTGGTGGGTATAGTTAATGTCAATGTGCCAAAGAAGTTTATCAAGATTTGGTATAAGAAAAAGAAAATCACATTGAAGGATATGTCTCTTAGTATGAAAGAAGGACCCACGAGGGAAACTAAAGAAATTCTTGCAAAATCTAAAGTTGAATCGTAAGCAAAGGCTACATAAGCACTCAAAGAAAAGAACGAGAAAGGGCATAAAAACAAAGAAGAAGTGAATGAACCACATGTTGAAAATCCCAAGCAATAAGAATCGAGAGATAAGGTTGATGTATATCACCATCCACACCACATAGAGAAACAACAGTCATCCAGGTAGGGGTGTGAGCATCAACACACTTATTATGGCCCAACATGGCACCATAAATGAAACCGATCAAGAGGTGTATGGTATAATACCACCACTATAGGATGATGTTAGGATAGAGCAACAATCCCATGGCACCAAAGACGCAATAAGGATCAAGGTCAAGGTGGAAATACATCAGTTGGACATCATGTTCATCTTCCATTAGGATGGATCGATTCACATACTTGGTACCAGTTGGCTACATTACTTAGTTGATCATATCGTATGGTTTCTTCCCATGTTTCGAGGATGAAACATGTGAAGGGGGATAGAATGTAGTGTAGTTAGGGAGGTATTGGTGGGGGGGCGACCATAGTGATAGTAGTGGAGGCCATTTAATGTAAGGTGGATTGGGTTCACTATATTATTAAATAAGGCCCACTATGGTAGTTAGATCTATTGTAGTAGTATGAACATAATAAATGTGAGAATGCTTTCTAGAAGGTTCCTTCTCTAGAATGTTCTTAGGTATTATTATATAAGGAAGGGACAAGCAAAGTAATGATTATTTTGAAGAATATTGTGAATGTATCAAACATTGCTTGAGGAATGTTATCCTTCCATAAGGATTAATATATGGTGTTACCTTGCCTCAAGGGTTTTTTGTACATTTTTGTTGTGTTCAATATTTTCTGTGATTGACTTGGTTAAGGGTTTGTTCACATTACTACAATATATCTAACCACCCTAGTGGGACTTAGTTAATAATATGATGGACCTATTCCACCTTAGATTGAATGGCCTCCACTATTATCACCATGGGCCCTTCGCCCCCCTCCCCATTACCTCCCTAGCTACACTATAATTTTCTTCCAAAGGAGGAGGAAAGCCTAAGCTCATGGGGATGGTTTATATCTTTCTATTAAGATAGATTTTCTAAGGGAGAGGACTTATCCCTATAGAACCCATTTTTCTCATTATCATCTCTAGGGTCTATAATACCCACTGCTTCTTTATCCATGTTAATCCTTGAGGATATAATTATCAGAAAGGGATAAATTAGAATTTGAACTAAAATGATTACCTTATAAAGTGCCATGCTCCCCATTATTCAGATACCCTCCACACATATCTTCATCTTCCTGTGCATTTCCTTCTTAGTTCATTTTTGTCATGGTTTCCTTCTTTTCATAACCCTTGTTTTGGCCATTTGATACCTCTAGAGAGTATATATCTTTCCTTAGAATTTCTTATCTACTTTTCCTTTCATCCTTTTGGAACCCATGTCACATCTTCCTTGAGAAATTCCTTTCTCCTCTAACTTTTATGCTTTAGGTTTCTTCTTCTTCTAAACATATATACTTCTAGGTTGCATATAGTTCTTTTCCAGATTCCCTTGGAAATGGCATCTAACACATAAAAATGGGATTTTCCAATAATCCAACAATATACTATGCCTTTTGTCCCATATTAATAATTCAACAAACTCTAAAAGCCCTTCCTTCAAGTCAATTTCTGCTATAATCATGGCTATTGTCCTAGATGCTTTTGACAACGTGTTCTCTTCTAAGTTGATGAAAACCCCACAACTATTACCTATTGCTTCCATAATTATTCTATTCCATGGTTCTAATGACATACTTGGTGTTTTTTCCTAGATTGGTTGGGATGTCTTCCTCTCCTGCCTCATATAAGAGGAAGGGGACTATCTCCTTAAAGCTATAGGTGTGAAACCTCAAAACCAATTTTCTTACAAGATCCTTGTTGCCTCAACTTTGGAATGAAACTAGAAGGCCAACCATCCCTTGGTTAGTGTTGAAATAATGTAACTGCGAAGAGAATTCTTATTATTATTTTCTTATTGGATTAAATCCCCATTGTGGATTAATCATGTCATTATTATTATTGGATTAAATCCCCATTGAGGATTAATCATGTCATTATTATTATTATTGTTATTGGATTAATCCCGATTGAGGATTAATCATGTTGGTAATTGTATAAGGACCAAATCCCCTTTTGCGGATTGGTCATCGGACAATTACAAAGTGCAGAATAAGAAGTCGGCCCCAACAGTTATAATGGAAGGGCCATAATTAATTAAAGGTGGGTTTA
>ML802315.1:118764-144682 GCA_009831015.1 Picea engelmannii
AAGTTGGAGTATTCTTTCATGCATAACAATGTTGAGTATGAGGTTGCCTCTCCTCATACTCTCATGGTTGCTTATAGTCTGGCTTGTAGAAACGATGCTTTTAATCCTTTATACCATAGATATATGAACACCCTCAACTACTTCACTATTGACCTTAGGATTTTCCTCTTATACCTTTGCACTTGTAATTGAATTTAAGGTTGAAATGACAGTTCTTTCCAAATCCTCCGATACCAACAATTTGTCCCTTCCCAAATTTTGGGATGGCACCAATACTTCAAGGGTGTACCCCTTGGTTTCATAAGGCCTTTGGGGACTAGTGTTTTTCATATGTGGAGACTTTAGACCTAGACTTGTTTCCATAGGAAACCCTAAGCTTGGCAACTAAGACTCTTGCCATTGCACTAACAATTCCTTTGTTGATATAAAAATGGACTTCAAGAGCTCCTCCTCCCCTTCCTTTGAATAGTCTATCAACTCCTTCTCCCCCATTCTCCCTTCAATAACCTCTTCAAGCCCATGTTTATATATGCATGAGCTAATTTTAAAATATATAAGAATCTTCGGCCATACATTTATTCTTGGGTTTGAGTTTATTCACTCTTATATTTAAGTTTATTGTTTATTAGATTTGAGTTTATTCTCAATTCAAATGTTTTAATCTCCAAGTTCAAAGTTTTTTCGGGGGAAATGCTATTTATATTAACAACAAATAATTACAACGAAGTACACAGAAAACCAACATGCATAGTTATCTAAAGCTTAACAAAAATGCTTGTAGCTAACATTGTGCCTTAATGGAACAACTACACATATATCTTAGGAGAGCGTCTTTTACTCTTAAATACAAATATAGTTATTTTAACCACTATTCTTTTAATGAGACCACATAAGATATCCCATGCCCAAAAGTAAGTTTACATTTATTTTTCCAAATAATATACAAAGCAACCATTGGGAGAGAGTGGCAAACCCCTTTATAGTGAAAATGACATATTGTGTCAACACCATCTAAAAAGATGTTTTTTTGTGGATCTTATTGAAGAAAATATATCTTCAAGAGGACCATGAAAAATTATGGTGTTCACAAGCAATAAAACAAGTCCAAAACTAGCAGCGAATAGTCCCAATCTGTCCACAATATGGACAAGTATACTCAGTGAATCCCAATTGAGAGAGGCATTCCTTGAAGCTCAGACCTTGGAAGACAAGAAGCCATGAAAACACCCACAACCTATAGGAAACCTTAAATGACCATATTGTACAGAGCCAATTCACCCACTTAGTTTCTTCATTTGAAAGTCCTCATCTTCTGTTCAACTTCTCTTGTAGAGAAATGTGGAAGACTAGAAGCCATGAAAACACCCACAACTTATAGGAAACCTTAAATGACCATATTGTATAGAGCCAATTCACCCTCTTAGTTTCTTCATCTGAAAGTCCTCATCTTTTGTTCAACTTCTCTTGTAGAGGAATCTGACTATATATATAGGCTTGTAGATCCAACTAAGTTTATCAAATTTTCACTTGCAATCTCTCCAAGTATATTTTGGAGTAAACATGTTAAATTTGTATCTCTCATCAAGCGAAATTTATTATTGAATACCTTGGACAATTGTATGATCAGGGTGATTATGCCATATTATTGTTAAAGAGTATCATGTTTTCCATGATTTGGTACCCTCATGCTAAAGATCTCTCCATTTGAAAATCCATTTCTTAGAAAGTCTCTTAGGGAGGTATCTATTTGAATGCACCAATGTGGATTGTTAGCTTTTCCATGTCCAAACTAAATGACAATAAGATCCCATTTTCTTCTAAAACTTGTTCCAAGCTTCCCAAATGCTCCATTGCACTGATAAACCATTAATTTTGAAGTCCTATAACATTGAAATAACATCATCAAGCATAAAAAATCACCTAATCCAACTCTTCTTTGGTTTTAAAGTTATGAACTTCATATCACCATTAATGTGATAGAGAGTATATTCCCTCGACTTCATTGCTTGAACATAATTTTGGACATGAATCTCTTCCCATAAAACTCATGACTCTCAAACATTCTATTTCTTTTCTAAGAAAAAAACCTTTATATTTGATATTTCAAGTGTGAAATCAAAATATACATATGGCTGCCTTAGAAGGCGCAAAAAAACTATCTCATATCTATCTATGGACAATCTCTCTCTCTCTCTCTCTCTCTCTCTCTCTCTCTCTCTCTCTCTCTCTCATCTTAATGTTATTTATAGTCATCCATGGCTCCTCCAAGAAAGCCATTCAAAACTTATTTCAAGAACATTCTTTCAATTTCTTTCAAAAATATTTTTTCTAGCCCCAAGTCTCTAACCAAAAGATAAGACAAAAAATGACAATGACTCTGACCACCACAAAATAAAGCATCTTCCAGTTCCTAAATCAATGAGGAGATTGAATTCAACCATTGTATTCATCTATATTGGCATTAAAAAAACAAAAAACACTTAGATCGGGTTATAGGGAAGGGATAGGCCCCCGTACTCCCATCTATCGACCGTTCCATCCCCCACACGATGGCAGATGGTAGTACAAGGGTGAGGGAAGATGGAAGTAAAAGGGAGAAGGTGGAACCATAGATCCTCCCCTTGCATGAATTAATAATGAATCATTACATGAGTTGGTGTAGAACTCCTCCCTTGCCAAGACTTCGTTAGAGCCCCGTGAGAAATCATAGTGAGAAGGGGAAGAATAGATTTTTTGGTACTATGGTGGATTTGGAAATCCATTTGCCACTAAAGAGTTTTATGTAAGCACGGGCTTCCCATTCTTCCCGTGATGAGCACCTTGCCTATTAAAATGGAGGCTTCCATAGCATCTCGACTCAACAAAAGACCCCAAATCTACATATCAAATGTAATAAGCATTAGGATGGATTGGAAAGCTCCAATGTTAATACATCATGCAACTTTGAGTCAGATGGGAATAAAGAAAGTTCAGAGAATGGAAAGGGTTGACCTAGAGCCACCACCTGCTCGTTGAGGCAAAGCTCAAGCCACCTCTGCAAATCAACCACCACGTTGCCACTTCGAGAGCTAGAGGAGGCAAACCAATGCTCAACAATTAGCCACATGTTTTGAGGAAAGACAGAGGCCAACAACGATACATAGAATTTACAAATTAGAGAAACATGTTAGCTAGAAGAGGAAACACAACAACAACACATGGATAGATAAGGAATTGGCCAAAATAGTACCTAATACGGGGCACACTAGAGGTTGGGTTTCCCACTTCTCCGCCACCCATGACTTGTAATGGAAAACCAAACAATTAATCACGTGACACTATGATGAGCTAGAGGAATGCCATACCAAGGAATTGTAGGAAATCCAGGTTGAGCTTAAGAAGGGAAATGACAATTACCATTCTCTCTTGCATGTAGCCCAACACTCAACCAAGTATTATGCAGATGAAAGCACAAAATATGAAGAAGAACAACTTCCTAAAGTCGACCCTCTCTACATGATCACAATTTAAGAGGACTATGCATGTCAAATATAGTCTTTGGGTTCTTCTCCTTTCTGGTTCTTTATAACAATGTTTTTTCTAGCTATTATATCTAATAAACCTAAGAAGATGCAACAAACCCAACTTTATTTTGCTAAATTTTTTGAATCTCATAACATCAAGCCATGGTAAAAAATCTAAATCTATGAAGCTTCTATGACCAAATTTCAAATGATTAATAGATATACCCATCATATATATAAGTTTATAGACTTGTTTTTAGACATGAAGTGCCTCAAGATGATGTATATTTCCAACTAATTATTTTAGGTCAAAAAAAAAAAAAATATTTATAACTCTACTTCATTTTCTATAATATAATGGTCTCTATGCTAACTTCCCCTCCCCCCCCCCAAAAAAAAACAATTAGAAAAAACACACCTACAAACAAAACGCTTATTATATACTCATATCATCCATCTTAACGTTGGCTGAGTGGGATATATGCGACTATGTTTTAATATATATATAAAAAAAAGTAGTCCCCAGCCACATCGATGAGAACAAGAAAGTAAGACAAAATAGAAAAGTTTATGCAAACACATATTCCTTTTTATATCCCCGTAATGCCGAGTACATGTACTATGTCACAACTGTTCAACCTGCAATCGATTCTGCTGCTCAGCAAGGTTCAGGTAAATGGTTTCTATTCATAGTCATTTGCATATAACAGTTTATGGGATGAGAGTAAAAGTATTTGTCAGATTATTTGTTTTTCAAGTTCAAATTTGAATGAGAACCAGTAGTCCCCAAACACGGTTTCTTTGATTTCAGCGAGTATTCACAGAGCTGGCCATGTGAGCATATTTTGGTATTCTTTTTTCGGCAGAAAATGAGTTCAGCTCCACAGCTACTGAGAATTTGAACCACTGGGCAAAATCATGTGATGAAAAGAAAACTAATACGTCGAGGCTTTGGCATTATTGGGTTTGGTTTTAATAGAATTTGGAACAGATAAGGTTAAGTTTGAGGTTCATGTTGTAGTATCGATTTAACGTTCATGTTATAGTTTGGTTTTAATGGCATTTGGAACAGATAAGGTTAAGTTTGAGGTTCATGTCTACAAAACGAAATATCTTTTTTTTTTGGGTCTATCTATTGATTTTTCAACATGGTTTTTAATCAGTCTGGGCTAGTAATGGGTTGGGATGGATAGCCACTGAGTTCTGCACAGCTACTGAGAATTTTAACCCCACTGCAAAATCATGTTGTGAAAAGAAACATAATACTTTGAGGCTTTGACCTTATTGGGTTTGATTTTAATAGAATTTGGGACAGATGAGGTTAAGATTTGCTATTTTAGGTTCACGTTATAGTATGGATTTGAATCTGCAAACAAAATAATCTTTCTATGTTGATTTTTCAACATGGTATTTATTCAGTTTTGTGCAGTAATGGGTTGAGATTGATAGCCAATGGTCAGGTTCTGGTTTTGATTAAGTTGGTGAGACTGAGGGTTGAAACTTAGGCCCGACACTTGTTAGGTATCCATGGTCAAGTTCTAGCGTGGCTTGGCTATATTTAGTGTCAGCTGTACCAAAGACCTGGAAAATTTTCTATTTACATATGAATTATCGTTTTAATATATACGTTGCCAGAAAGCTGACCAGGAGATCCATTTCTTGTACGGTTCCATTCCTGTTCTCGTTCCCATTCCCGTCTTGTCACTGCATTAGTATATTAATAATCAAATTTATATGCATAGCATATGCTGGGAGGGGGTTTGGGGTGGATCATGTTTCTTGCCCCCTGAAACCTCTGACACTATTTCCCGTTCCATTTACCATCGTTGAAATTTTGGAAATCTGCCTTCTAATATAAATTCTGAAATTTTGCCTCATTAACTAGAGATTTCCTGGTTCTAATCCTTGTGAAGTTACAGCCTTAGGGCTGATCTGTAATATTAAATTACTGCAGCAATATTTCACTTCCCTTCAACCCAATTTCACCCAGCAGCCCAAGTGAATAAATACCATATGAGTGTACTTCACTCACAATGCTACATCCCTTAGGGCACACTTTTCAAGGCATATAACAGATCTGAAATGTCTTATTACAGCAGATTATAACAGCAGCAAATCTGCTCCTTTATCTTCTGTATACGTGTTGAATCACTTAACTAATTCAGCTATAAGTTATGTCAAATCAGGATGAACAACAAGGGCTGAAATCTACTCAATCAAGAAGATAACCTAGGCTGAAAATCAAGTCTGCAAGTACACAATATTTGGACAGCTAGAAACTTCATATATATATATATATATATAAAAGATGAACTACGAGTGCATACCACAGTTTTATCACAACATTGGTACCAATCAAGCTCTCCAAACCCTAGATAGGGAAACCATAAGAAAACCCCAGCCACCAACTCCTCCTAGCTAGGAAGCACTCTCAACCAAAATTGGTCACTCCACCAAAGATCCTCAACATGCTAGTATCAACATCGGCAAGTCCTCCTTGGCACATACACTAAGCTTGTATCATAGAAGCTCGTCACACTAGTGCTCTTGTCTTCCTCAAGGTTTACAAACCCTAGCAATGTTGCATCACACAAGTACATGGCACGACAACTGTAGTGCTAGCCTCCAAATCTACATGTCAATCCAAGGGTTTGAATCCTCAAACCCTGGGTCTTCAATTCTTGCATCATCACAAGCACTAAAACCTCCATGAAACATCAAGGATTTAATAAGCTCAAGTCTTTTTCCAAGCAAGGCATCACATTAAGCTCAAGACTCATCAAGCTAGGCTCTCCATGATCTTGCCCTAGCCTCCATGCATCCCACAAGAATAAGACTACAAAATCATGCAAGGTGTTAACCCCACTCTCCATGTCTTCTGCTAGTGTAGAAACCCTAGTGCTACAACAAGAGCCACAAGACATCACCTTCAACATTGTGTTCTTCTCTAGGGTTTACTTGCCTAGCACAAACTCTAGCATCTCACAAGAGCAAACCCTAGTATCACACAAAAGCAATTTATCCAAGAACTAAGACATCTCTCTCTCTTCTTGTCTTCTCCCGGTGTTACTTCATGAACCCTAGTGTCTTGCTCCTTACAAGACATCTCCAAGACTACTACAAAGAATAGAGTACAATGATGAATGATATGACAAAGCTCTCTCCTCCCTTTGTATTGAAAAAAGGAGAGGGAGGCTAACATAAAACAAGGACGTGTGTCCATACAAGTAACCGAGAAGGAAACCCCACATGGAGCGCTCTACAATACAAGGATATACAAGTGTCATACTAGGGTTTATCCAACCCCCAAGATGAAACACCCTCCATGCATGAATCTCTGAGGGCTCAACGCTCCTCCTTTGTGATGGTATGCTCTCCAACAAGCTATTAGTCCAATGCTCCTCTTCCACTGTTGTATCCAAGTGTCCTCATACAAGGCGTTCCTCCTCCAACTATGTGCCCAATGCTCCTCTAATGTGTGTCAATCTGGTCACTAAGCTTCAATGCTCCTCCTCAACGGATGTGTTCGGGTCCAAAACAAACCTCCATGAAGTATGCTCCTCAACCCAAATGTCCTCAAGTCAAGTGCCCAACCTCCAAGGTGTATATCACATGGTACCAAGCTCCAAGGGCTATGTGCCCTTCTCCAAGGGCTAGGGTAGGTACCTCCCCTAATCGAGCAATCGACTCGCCCATTGTGTTCACCCGATGGGTAAGTCATCATGTTGATCAGTGTAACAACCTCCTAGGTAAGGGCGCCATGTTAGCATTCTAACCAAGGTCAAACATCTACCTAATACGAGTCATCCATATGTCTGAAGTATCAAGGGACTAGCACTAGGTGAAAATACTTTTGGAGTAACCCCAAAGGCCAACAACCATTTCTTTGTTTTCATAACATAGGTTTATTATCCTTTTTCTCTCTCTCTTTTGTTCTAATGATGGATTGTGATTTGCTCATCTGAAACATTGACTTCAATCATTCACACACAGTGATTCTGGAAAACAATTCTAACAACATAGGTTTAATTAGTTGCCAGATGCACCCTATTAGGACCCTGTGAATGGTAAAGGCAGATCAGTTTCATCACATATATTGTGGATTAGAGAATGCTATCTGCTAAATTTATTGAGCTTGATTTAATATGCGGAGTATTTCTTTAATTTCTTCAACACTTTGATTCCWGCTTAATACATTTGAATATCAATAACYGTGCAGATTCACAAGTATGCACATCAACAACACATATACCCTGGGGAAACCCTATACAGGGAGAAAAACCCCAACAAACAATCTTCCTTTATTGCAAATAATTTGTAAGATCATATACAATAAGCCACYATGAAAATACCTGACTGTATGAYCAGCTAACAATGGAAAAGCTTTGCTGTCCTTTACTGCTGTTATAAACCAGCACTAATACAAAACTTTGCTGTCCCTTTTACTGCTGTTATAAAACAGCATTAATACAAAAGTTTGCTGTCCCTTTTACTGCTGTTATAAAACAGAATTAATACGAAACTTTGCTGTCCCTTTACTGCTGTTATAAACCTAACTGTGTGACCAGCAAACAACAAAACAATTCGTTGTCCTTTACTCACTGTGTAGACAGCAGTGCTAGACTCATAGGCTGCCCTCTCTCGTTCACCTGTAAACATACTCCTTTCCTTCACTCCTGTGCTGCATTATAAGTGAATGAGGAAGAGGGGTCGAACTCTGTATATAAAGGCGCAAGAGAGTGAACTCGAATTAGGGAGAGAGTGCATGTGTTTACAACTCGCCTTTAGACACAACTCAACTCGAGTTGTAACTTGACTTGTGACTAGACTTTGCGTGATAACTTGCTCTTGAGACTTGGCTTTGCATGGCATGACAACTCGACATGCCAACATGCAACTCGACATGCAATTCGATATGCAACATGCAACTCGACATACAACATGCAACATGACATGCATGCAACTCTGACATGCAACTTGACATGCATGCATGCAACTCGACATTTACAATCTTGAGTTAGGCAACTCGAATTAGACATTCAACTCGACTTTCTTTTCATGGTGGATAAGGTTACATGTGCCAACGCACTAGATCAATACACTTACATTATTTGCATAAGGAAGATTGTTTGTTTCTAGCTCATAGGAATTGTACATTCAACCTAACCTTTGCTAGATGCCTTGACTTTTGCTCATGGCTCACAAGGCTTGACTAGGCTCACATAGGTTGTACGTTCCCCCTGACTTTTGCACTAGTCTGTCTATGCTCACAGAGGTTGTATGTTCCCTTTGCACTAGACTGTCTATGCTCACAGAGGTTGTACAGCCCCCCTGACTTTTGCATTAGACTTACATCCTGACTTTTATCTTAGACTTACAAGGCTTTTTCCTTTGCCTTCGCTAGACTCACAAGATCATATAGCATCTCGTTCGTCTTGACTTTTGGTTTGACTCACAGAGGTTGTACGTTCCCCCTGGCTTTTGTCAATACATCACAAGACTAGTTGATTCTCCAAATCTCCCTGGCTAGCCTCAGGGTGGCCCACATGGCCTCTCATTGGAGAATGATTACTGATGCTGCCAAATTTAACACTATCTCTGAACTAATTGTTGATTTTTCAATAGACAAGGTTTAGCACGAAGTTCATTCCATTTTAGCATTTTACTTAAACCATAACCAATTATGTTGCAACAACCAATATCACAAGAAGAAACACCATGCACAAGTACTCAAGAAGTATCCTGGGAAACCCTTCTCAACAAGGGAAGAAAACCCAGCCAAATCCTTTGCTATATTCTTCAAGAGAAAGACCTTCATCACCAAGAAAACCTAGCACACAAGAGGGTGCTTACAAACTCTAGAAGACTAGTGCCCAAGAGAGGTGCACACTTTTCCCAAGAAGATGTACTTGCTGAAATTTCCAAACTCACACAAAAGATATGATTCCTCAATGGGGAATTTACCTTTACTTATATTAGACTTTACCTGTCAACAAAAGTGTCTATTGGCACAACATGGCCAAACTCTCTATCTCATAATATAATTAATATTAACCAGATTAATTATCTTTTACATTAATTATCAATTACATTAAGGTGGGGCTGACCTGTACCCTTTACATTAAATTAGGGTTATAGGCAGGTCTGACTCTTGAACAATATAGCAAGGGATCTCATACACCCACTAGTGCTAAGCCACTAGGGGCACATCCATAGGGATGTCCATATCTCTGGCTCACTGCATTACACAGAAGAACCACTTCTTCACTAGTGCTCAACCTCTAGGATCACGTTCACCTGTGCTCGTCCATAGGCACGCCCACTCAATAGATCTTCTTTCCCACTGCATTACACATGAGAGTCATCTGGAGTTTCTCATCAACTCTCTGCTCAGAGGAGGCTAATACATCATCTTCATTTCTGTCTCATGACGATACACCCAGCACTTTGGGATTTCACACGTTCACCTTGTGCTTAGCCACAGGCACGTCCAACTCTGCAGATCTCCTTTCTCACCGTGTTACACAGGAGAATCATTTGGAGTTCTTTTCAACTCTCTGTAAGGAGGAGGCCATCTCTACGTTCCAACTCTGTCTCAGATAGGAACCACACACCCCTCTCAGGAGCTCTCTCTCAAGTTTGTGTCCTGGAGAATGTCTCACGTAGCTGCAATCATCAACACTAATCAACAGTTTTTTATGTTCTGATAAATAGTCCAAGAGAGCATTGGAGTGAACAAATTAAAAGAAAAGAAAAAAAAGCTAGCCTCTACATGCCTTGAAGTGAATGTGGGCTCTTACTTATGGGTGGACTAATAGGCTTTTACAAGTTTGAATCCCAGAAAGTCTTTAATTTATCTCATATACGTTGAATCAGAGATGTTATTGCTGAACTATTTAATTTTTTTTTATGTTTCTGATATATAGATAGTTTGAAATTGAAATCGAAATTAATGACCACTAGAGACCAAACTAGGTAAAAGGGACTAGAGATTACATTCATCACAAGAAATCCATACAAAAATAGGAGGGATACAAGCCCCCCCTAAAATGTGAATGAAAAATGAGTACAACAAAAACAGAGAATGAAATGACATAGCCTGGGCATTCATACAGGTTATCTTGAGTGGGAAAACCCTAGAAAGTGGATGAGGATGAGATCTAGCGAAGAAAAAGAGTTCGGATGGAAGTGCAACCACAACAAAGAGAGTAGGGAGCTAGCCCTACTCATCATCTGGATTAATATTGTGCATGTCCACACCCAGTGCCTATCAGATAATGTCCTTAGGAGAGTGGTCCACGTTGAGAGGGCCTTGGGGAGTAATCCTGGGTGGCATCTAGGTAGATGGGGCGCCACCCACACTTCTAACATCCTACCTCCCTAACATAGAGGCAGAGGGGGTGCCACTCACACTTCTAACATCCAGGGCTGATGAACTCCTCACAGAAGAGAAGAAACTAGTAATGTGTCACCGAGGAGATGGATGGCTCTCCTGGGGTGCTCTGATCCTCCTAGAAGCCTTTGTCTTGAGACAACGAGGATCTCAGGTGGAGCAGACATTTGAGCAAAACAAATTAAAAGAAAAGAAGAAAGTGTCTAAAATTTTAACTCTGTGAGCCTTGAAGTGCAGGCATTTGAGCGAAATAAATTAAAAGAAAAGAAGAAAGTGTCTAAATTTTTTTGTCTGTGAGCCTTGAAGTGAATGTGAGCTCTTACTTATGGGCAAACTATTTAACTTTTACTTTTCATGCCCACTGATCTAGATGGATGTCAGTGGCCTCCCACCTATTCTGACTGGTTCATTTTGGCAGTTTTCGAGTTTGGTAGTTTTTTTTTTCTTCCTAGTTTTCGGGTCCCTGACTTGTGGGGTCGTTTTGAGGCCATAAACAACGTTTTTAGGGCTCGCCATAGTTGGAAATGACTTTTGATAAATAGCAACAAAATGTGTAGTCCTCGGATAGACCTTTTCAATGGGATATCTTGTGCCTAAAACATAGATCGTATGCAAAAGTTACAACCCCGGGAAGTTGATGTACTAACTTACCCAAACGGGGCCCACATGACTTTTGGTGCTTCATCTCCTAGGGTTAGGTTTTTGGATGTCTAGGGTTTTTGACATTCTTGTTTATCGTAAAAGGGCCTTGAGAGCCTCATTGTAATCATCTTCTTGCGAATGAGCGCAACCATCACATCTCTTCTCAGAGATAAGTCGCCACCATTCCAACAAGCTTGTTTTCCTCTACATTTTACAGTTTCAACTTATTTCCTTATTGAATAGAAAACCAGTTTTACTGTATCTCTGTTATTCTGTGTTAAGTATCTTTTAATAATCTGTATTTATTTGGTTTTGCTCATAAAATCCGGATCAGTGGTATCAGAGCGGTTTGCTGCTTGTCGTCTTAATGCATGTCCCCAACGAGATCAGGGTACAAAGAATTGGGTCTCGAGCTTGTTTCTCTTGAGGACAAAATCTTTCGCACGCCCAAACGACCTCTCATGGCAGGAGAAAAGAAAGATGATGGGACAGGAGATCCTTTCAAAATGTTGCTTGAGGAAGTCCTCACGCAACAGAGGAACGAGATGATGGATAGTTTCACGCCAATCCTTAGGCGGCTACCAACAGGCGACGCATCTTCCTCGAGCAGAGGCGCCGCCCCCTTCAAGGTACAAATCAACTTCTATATTCCTATATTTGAAGGTCAGATAGACGCAGATGTGGTAGACAGGTGGTTGAATCTACTAGAATGGTATTTTTCTGTCCATAACTTTTCAAATAGAGAAAAAAATACTTTTGCGCTCCTCAAAGCCGTTCCCATGTCAAAGATTGGTGGGAAACTCTCTGTGAGCAAAAAGAAACAGAGGAACCCTCATTATTTACAGTCGCGACCACCTGAGAATCCTTCAGGGATGCTATTAAGGAACAATACTACCCTGTCGGAAGTTATGACGACTTGTATACCAAATGGACCACACTACGGCAAGAAAGAGACCAAGCAGTGCCAGATTTCACAAATATCTTCCATACCCTGCGCACCAAGCTGGGTATCAAAGATTCAAGGTGACATTTGGTGCTCAAGTATCACAGTGCTCTGCATAGATACATCTAGATCGAAATGGAATTTCTGGACATCTTGCCTTAGGCACGACCTATCAATATGTTGTCAAAATCGAGCAGAATCTCAAACAAAAGACGCGACAATTTGGGCCTGGGAACCCCTCACAGCAAAAACCAGGAAAGGGTGGCCCCAACCAACAGAGCAAAGGATAGAGCAAAGATGGACAGTATCAGGACAACCAGTCCAAGCCGCAAGCAAAGAAGGACATTGGAAAGACAAAGAAGGATACCGAGAAGTGGTGCGACTTCCATAAGAGCCTTTGGCATAACACTGCTGATTGCCGCTCAAAGCAGTCACTGGTGGCCGAAGTGAAAGCCTCTGAATCAGATGCGGGTTCTGACTCTGAGTTAGAACTAGAAAGGGGAAGACAGATCATTGGCATGGAACCCAGTGCCACCGTTGCTACCACCAAGCTCCAGCTTGGTGAACCAAACGAGCGAGAAGAAGGCGAGCGCCTTTTCCATTCGCAGATGTGGGTAAAAGGCACCCCGCTGCACTTCATCGTTGATAGCGGTAGCCAGAAGAACCTCATCTCAGTGGAGGTTATCAAGCGACTGGCCCTGCCGACAACGCTGCACCCGCAACCCTACACCATTAGATGGCTCCGCCAAGGAAGCGATCTCCGCGTCAGCCAACAGTGTCGACTGTCGTACAACATCAAGCCCTTCAAAGACGAGGTATTGTGTGATGTTGCTCCTCTCGAAGTTTGTAATGTTCTTTTGGGCCAACCTTTTTTATGGAAACGTCATGCTGTATATGAGTCTAGGCCTCGTAGTGTTATTATTACTTTGAACAGGAAATTGTACAGGATACTCGAGGCAGTCCCTTCTAGTGCTATTTCCTTGATCTCTGCCAAGCAATGCAGGAAGGTCATCTCTCAGATCGGGAAATTTGTCTTCTTCATGATTCGCTCTCAGAGTAAGTGAAAGATCGCAGCCACATCCAGGGCCTCCGCGATCGATCTCTCCACACAACAGAAGCAAGTGGATAAGGTTGTGGAAGAATATTAAGATATCTTCTCCTCTCCTACTGGGGTACCTCTGCACTACCAAGTCAAGCATCCCATCGATCTGAGCCCAGGCGCACCGCTACCTAATGGGCCGGTCTACCGCCGCTCTCTATTAGAAAATGAGGAGATCGAGGTAGATCCAAGAACTGCTCCACAAGGGGCACATCCGTCCCAGCTCATCGCCTTGTGGGAGCCCAGTTATACTGGTGCAGAAGAAAGACGGGACCTGGCGACTCTGCATTGATTACCGGGCCTTGAATAAAATCACAGTCCGGAACCGGAACCCGATTCCCCGAATCGACGACCTCCTTGATCAGCTCACAGGGGCCAAATACTTCAGTAAGATTGATTTGAAGTCTGGCTACCACCAGGTCCCAATAGAATAGACAGATGTATGGAAGACCGCCTTCAAGTCAAAAGGTCTTTTTGAATGGTTGGTCATGCCCTTTGGTTTGACAAATGCTCCAACAACTTTTATGAGGATGATGGATGATATCCTGTGACCTTTCACCAGTAATTTTGTAGTGGTGTATCTGGATGACATCCTCATCTACAACAAGACTTGGGCGGAACACTTGCAACACATTCAGTAGGTTCTACACATCCTGCGACAGTGCAAACTATATGCAAACTTGGAAAAATGCTCCTTAGGCATGGACAAGGTCCATTACTTGGGCTACATCGTTGATCAACATGGTGTGCATGTGGATCTAGCCAAGATCCAGGTCATCTGTGACTGGCCAGCCCCAACCACACTCACTGAGCTTCAGAGCTTCTTGGGCCTCGCCAATTTCTATCGCAGGTTCGTGTTGGGATTCTATCATATCGCATGGGCTCTCAGCCAAGTAACCAGGGGTGGAGGTAAGGCAAAATTTGTGTGGGGCATGTCCCAACAACAAGCTTTCGATGACTTGAAACAACGTTTGTGCTCATCCCCAATACTTTCATTACCGGACTTGCAACATCCCTTTGAGATCGAGACAGATGATTCAGACTATGCTGTGGTCGCCATTCTCACTCAACAAGGCCACCCCGTGGCGTATCATAGTCAGACATTATCAGATGCTATCCATAAGTACCCTACTTACGACAAAGAAATGTACTCCATTGTGCAAGCCTGCCGCTAGTGGAGACATTACTTTCTGGGGAAGGAGATAGTCATCCACACTGATCACAAGCCACTACTGTTCATGCAGACCCAAGGCAAATTGTAGAATGACCGCCATCAGAAGTGATCCACATACTTACAACAGTTCCACCTCAACATCAAGTATAAAAAAAGAAGTACCAATCGAGTTGTTGATTGCCTCAGTCGACCTCCAGTCGTGGCACTCATCACGGTGCTAGACTCTTGCAGCCATGAGACCTTCGGATGGCCCCACCTCTATGAGACAGACCCTGACTTCTCCACCACCTACCAAATGTTGGGAGCAAACTCGGTGGTCGCTAATTTCCATCTTCAGGACGGGCTGTTGTGCTGTCTGGGCCATCTATGCGTTCCATCAAGCGAGCGCGTGAAGCTGATTTGGGAAGCTCACTACAGTCGGGTGGTAGGACACTTTGGCTTCGAAAAGACAGTGGCAGTGCTGTAGAAACATTTCTACTGGCCGAAACTTCGACAAGATGTCGGAAAGTATATCAGGTCCTGCACCGCCTGCGCTATTACCAAATCGACCACTAAGAAACAGGGCCTGTACACCCCTCTACCTACTCCTGACAAGCCGTGGGAATCCATCTCAATGGATTACATGCCAGGCCTCCCGTCTACCAAGAGGGGCAATGACTGTGTTTTTGTGGTTGGTGATTGCTTTTCCAAGATGGTGATTATGACTGCCTGCAAGAAGAACATCATCGTAGAGGCCACTGCCAAGCTCTTCTTTGAACGCGTCTGGGTACACTTTGGGATCCCACAAACCATTGTCTCAGATCGGGATAGTCGGTTCCTCAACACATTCTGGTCGAGCCTCTAGTCACTGCTGGATACCAAGCTCACCAAATCCATTGCCTTCCACCCCCAGACAGATGGGCAAACTGAGGTCGTCATTCGGATGATTGTATATATCCTGTGCATGTACAATTCCAAGCATCCCCGCACATGGGATGAGAGTCTTCCCTATGTCCAACATAGCTACAACCGAGCCTTGCATAGCTCAACTGGCCACAACCCCTTTCAGGTGGGGTTGGAATTCCAACCATTGGGCCCCATGGATGTTGCACTACCCCTGGCAACCACCTCGGTCGACTCGTCCCCTGCTCCACCAGAAGCTGACAAAGCCACCTGGTTCATTGAGCGGATCCAGCGCATCCGCCAACAGGTTCAGGATATTTTACAGAAGTCCAATTCCAAGTACAAGCAGCGCCATGATCAACATCGGATGCCACATAAGTTTTAGGTGGGCGACAAAGTTTGGTTGCACCTGCAGAAAGAATGCCTTACAGGGTCCCATCGGAAGCTTTGCCCACTCCGGTATGGGCCATACACCATTACCAAGGCTATGGGTGACAAGGCTTTTGCGCTCAACATTCCCCCTTTCCTTGGCCTGCATCTAGTCTTCAATGTGGCTCTCCTTCGACCATATTTCCCACTGTTATTGGACACCTCTGAGATAGCAAAGTAGTTGACACAAACATAACTCAACCTTGACTGCATGCAACAAGCATCCAGTGATCAGATTGTGGACACACAGATCAAAGGCACCCGACAACAAAGGATCTAGCTTTATCGAGTTGTCAAAGCAGGGCAACTCCTGCACCAAGGCAAGTGGCTCACCCGGGGCCAAATTCAGCAGAAATTTCCTCATCTAATGGGGGAACTCAACGCAATGGAGACCATTGCTTCCTAAGGGGGGAGGATTGATCTAGATGGATTTCGGTGGCCTCCCACCTATTCCAACTGGTTCATTTTGGCAGTTTTCTTTTTTCTCCTAGTTTTCAAGTCCCTGACTTGCGGGGCCATTTTGAGGCCCTAAACAACGTTTTTAGGGCTCGCCATAGTTGGAAATGACGTTTGATAGATAGGAACAAAATGTGTAGTCCCCTGATAGACCTTTCCAACGGGCTATCGTGTGCCTATAACGAAGATCGTATGCAAAAGTTACGACCCCGAGAAGTTGATGTACTAACTTACCCAAACGGGGCCCACATGACTTTTGGCGCTTCATCTCCTAGGGTTAGGTTTTTGGATGTCTAGGGTTTTTGACATTCCTGTTTATTGTAAAAAGGCCTTGAGAGCCTCATTGTAATCATCTTCTTGCGAATGAGTGCATCCGTCAATCTCTTCTCAGAGATAAGCCGCCACCATTCCAACAAGCTTGTTTTCCGCTGCATTTTACAGTTTCAACTTATTTCCTCATTGAATAGAAAACCAATTTTTGCTGTATCTCTGTTATTCTGTGTTAAGCATCTTTTAATAATCTGTATTCATTTCATTCTGGTCATAAAATCCGGATCACCCACATCTTTCAAGCGACTTTGGTTGATCTTTTTTTGGGGGGGTGATTTGGAGAATACGTGGGGTCACCCAAGGATTGTCAATGTATGAGCAATAGTTTAAGTGTATAGACTGTGAAGATCAAAAGTTTGTAAGCAGTTGTTGCAGACCTCCCAAGCCATAGTGGGAATGTGGGTGCTTAGTAAGCACATAGTTAGATTCAAGCCTTGAGCTTCATCAATGCAAAACCAAAATCTTTTTGTATGGGTGTTGGCTTATTGGAGTCGTTACATTTCAAATTCTATGAACACATTTAACTTACATGGAGAATAATTTGTGAAGCATAGATTGATACTACCTGATATAGCGGGGAAGCTGGGTTGCTAACACTTTGAGGAGCTTGGGTTTTCCAGGTTTTTTTTCATTGGCAGGTATAGTTGTCTCAGATTGCTTCATTGACACGAGTTTGATGTGCAACTCAACTCTTTTAGGGCTGAAGTTTGGTCTGCTTTGGTATTGAAATATAAATCATTGAGTGTTGCTTTGCACGAAGAGCTTAATTCAAGCAAGAGCTAAGGCAACTTTGTATATAGCGGGGAATCTTGGTTGTTCAATGTTAACACTTTGAGCAGCTTGGGTTTAACATGTTTATTTTTTTGCTGGTAGTTGGTGTAATTGTCTCAGATTGTTGTCATTGCCATGAACTTGATGTGCGGCTCAACTCTTTTAGGAACGGAGTTTGATCTGTTCCGGTATTGAATTATAAGTTACAGAGGACTGCTTGGGTTTTCTAGGTTGCTAACACTTAGAGTAGCTTGGGTTTTCCAGGTTTTTTTTTCATTGGCAGGTATAGTTGTCTCAGATTGCTTCATTGACATGAGTTTGATGTGCAACTCAACTCTTTTAGGGCTGAAGTTTGGTCTGCTTTGGTATTGAAATAGAAATCATTGAGGGTTGCTTTGCACGAAGAGCTTAATTCAAGTAAGAGCCGAGGCAACTTTGTATATAGCGGGGAAGCTTGATTGTTCAATGTTAACACTTTGAGTAGCTTGGGTTTAACATGTTTATTTTTTTGCTGGTAGTTGGTGTAATTGTCTCAGATTGTTGTCATTGCCATGAACTTGATGTGCGGCTCAACTCTTTTAGGAACGAAGTTTGATCTGTTCCGGTATTGAATTTTAAGTCACGGAGGACTGCTTTGTACAAAGAGCATAATTAAAGTAAAAGTTGGGTGGTTTGTATTGTACCATGCAGACCTTTCGGCTAAGCATAATAATGAACCATTTTGATCAAATTGTGTCTTCATAAAATAATCATGACTTTCTTCAAAAGTGTTTTTTAAATCTTTTGAAGGATGAATGATTCCAATCAATACATGCAAACGACTCTTGTAGGAATTGTTATCTCCTAACCTAGGGATAACTAAGGAGATTATGTCTCAAGGCCCACAGGTCCTAGACATGGAGTACCGAGAGCCAGATCGACTTGAGGATGGCCTTGGAGGGCCCATCCTTTCATTCTTCGGCGCCTCCACTTTGTTAGCAGCAGCAACATCCATCACATTGGCCTGGTCTTGCAACGGAGATGGGTCTTGCTCCATGAGGTAATGAGTCCAGGTATCATGGTATGTGTCACTCTGATCCTCAAAACCTTTGAATATGTGCATTTAATTCTTTTTGCTGCTAACATGTGCTTGGATCTTATGCTTTTCCACTTGACCACACCTGGGGGGAATGACAGGATGCCTAGTAAGCTGGTACCCACAGGGTTTGAGTTGCCACTGGGGGGATTCATGAAAGGCTATCGTCTGCTCCCACCATACTTACCACTTTTCATCCTGTTCCTGCTCATACATCCCATTACACTGGATGGGCATTGGGTTGGCCAAATTTCTAAGGGTTGTACCTTACCTTGTGGGAAGAAGGGGCTAAAGGCCTAGAGGGTAAAAGTAGTTGGCAAAAGATAAAAGCCAAAATAATGAAACCTTGAGATGCTTCGCCCAGGGATCCCCGAGAAAGCAATAAAAAGCTTCTCAACAAGAAACAGAGGGACCCATAAAAAATAATAAAACAAGACCTAGTTAGAGGATAGGGGGTCTCATCACGAGCCAACCTATTAGGTCCATGGGCATGTAGCGGTATGACACTACCAACAACTGGTCATCACGCCATGGTAGTAGCTCTTGGTGGCATAGCCAAGAGAAAGGGGGTCTCATCACGAGCCGACCTTCTCATTTCCGTGAAATGCTTGTGGTTAACATTGCCACCACTGGTCACCACGCCAGGGTAGTGTCTCCTAACTAGTTATCCCCCACTTTTAGGGATGACTAGGAGATTATGTCTCGAGGTCCACAGGTCCTAGACATGGAGTACCGAGAGCCAGATCGACTTGAGCATGGCCCTAGAGGCCCCATCTTTTCTCCCTTTCAACGCCTCCACTTTGTCAGCAGCAACAACAACATCCATCACCTTCGGCTTGGTCCTGTATCAGAGATGGTTCTTGCTCCATGAGGTAATGAGTCCAGGGATCATGGTATGTCACTCTGATCCTCAAAACCTTTGAATATGTGCATTTGATTCTTTTGTTTCTAATGGGTGCTTGGATCTTATGTTTGTTCACTTACCATGTCTGGGGGGAATGACAGGATGCCCTAGCAAGCTTGTGTCCATAGGTTTTGAGTTGCCACTGGGGGGATTTCTGAAAAGCCATCGTCCGTTCTCGTCATACATACCACTTTCCATCTTATTTCTCGCTAACCCATCCCATTACAGTGGTCTGGGCATAGGGTTGGCCAATCATTTAGGGGTTATACCTTACCTTGTGGGAAGAATGGGTTAAAAGGCCTGGGGGTAAAAGCAACTAACAATAAAAGCCTAAGAATAAAACCTCGAGATGCTTTGCCTAGGGATCCCCGAGAAAGCAATAAAAAGCTTCTCAGCAAGAAACAGAGGGACCTGTAAAAAATAATAAAACAAGACCTAGTTGAGGGATAGGGGGTCTCATCACGAGCCAGCCTATTAGGTCCATGGGTACCTAACAGTATGACACTACTAGCAGCTGGTTACCATGCCAGGGTAGTGGCTCTTTGTTGCATGACCAAGAGAAAGGGGGTCTCATCACGAGCCAACCCTCTCATTTTCGTGAAAGTGCTTGTGGGTAACATTGCCACCACTGGTCACCACGCCAGGGCAGTGTCCCTTGACTAGCTTCTTGAAAGAAAAAAACAACAAAAAGATAAAAAAACAATAAGACAAGGCCTGCTTAGAGGATAGTAGGGGGTCTCATCACGAGCCGACCTATTAGGTCCATGAGCATCTAGCGGTATGACACTACTAGCATCTGGTCACCACGCCAGGGTAGTGGCTCTTGGTGGTATAGCCAAGAGAAAGGGGGTCTCATCACGAGCCAACCTTCTCATTTCCGTGAAATGCTTGTGGCTAACATTGCCACCACTGGTCACCAAGCCAGGGCAGTGTCCCCTGACTAGCTTCTTGAAAGAAAAAGAATAAGATAAAAGGCATGAATGGGCTTGGAAATATTTGCATCCATGACAGGTGCAACTCACCCTCCATAGAGGCACCCACAAGTAAGCCATCCCTGCTATCACTGCACCTTTTGCCCAGGCATCCCCATCCACCTCACCCACTTACATGACTTGGATTTAATCCTTTCTAGAAACATCCCTTTTCTAGTAGAAATTAGCCCAATAGGACGTCCTGTCACTTCCTCCAAACTTGCATTGCAGACTTGTATAATTTCTTTGAGAACTAGACTGGGGTAAAGGGGTTTTATGCACATGTTTAATAATATTGATGATTAGATGTGATTGACATTGCTATGATCCCTGTGACTTATGAGCCCATGGAGGGCGTATCTGTGGATGTGAAGGATCATGCCCGACAGACAGGTACCACGTTGGACAAGTACACATGGGGAGATGATTAGTTTAGACCTCCATGGGGTTGAAGAGCCCACCCGATGGATGTTGAGACCCCAACAGGGGGCAGAGACAGGGCAGAGCGTTTTCACCAAGGAAGAGCGGAAGGATCCACCAGAGGCAACTAAGTAGACCTGTACCTAGGGGGGTTGTGCCCCCTTCACTGGAGCGTTGGCCTTGGAAGGTCTAGGACGTCACCCAGGAGGTTCATGACGTCATCCTTGCTTCATGGACGTTTTGGCAGACAGAGAGGGCAGTTTGGCACGTGTGGCAGGTTGGAGAAGCCCAAGGAGGGCTAACGTTTTGCTTCAGGAGGCTGCATTTGCCCTAGAAAGGGCTAACGTCACCCTAGAACGGGCATGACGTCTTGTTTTAGCTTGATTAGGGTTTTAGTTTATGACATTTTAATGTGAAACAGTATTATTGTGTATTTTTGCCTTGTCGGCCTTTTGATGACCTAATTTTAATTAAGGTCATTTGTACTATATAAGTAAGAGAGCAAAACTCTCTTTTTCATCATCATCTTTCACTCACTCATTAGTGAGGTCTGAAATTTGCGCCCTATCTTAGGGTTTTGGCTGAAATTCTAAGGCGCACTTGTTGAAGGAAGCTTGTTTTGGCTATTTTTGGCATTTCTCTTGGTGGAAGGTTTACAACTAGGGTATGGCTATGTGATTTCTTGGTTAAATGGAAGTGAATTTCTGCAAAACTTCTTGATTGAATGGTTGTAGTGTTGTTTTCTTGCATTTGTTATTATAATAATAATAATAGTAATCTATTTTTAAGGTCACGACCAAGCCACACCAAATTGGTGTATGAGACCCCCTTGTTTGGGGGACAAGGCACCCCCCTCCGCCCAACGATTTGACTGGTAAAGTCTATGGAGGTATACATACCCTACCCCCCCTCTGGATTTGAACTTGTGACCTCTTAAGAGGAAACACATATTCTTAACCATTATAATTTGCTGAATAAAACCCTAGGTGACAAGCACATGCTAAGGTCTTTGTCTCATGTCCCTACCAAGATTAAGAGCCATTTGTTTTTGCTCAAGTAGGATAGAGCCTTGCCATTGCAACACTCTAATCCTAGTCTTCAAGCCTAGCCATCTTATTCTTGTTAATGAGCTGAAGGAGGAGAAAGCACTAAGGCCTAGCTATTCTACACTTTAGTGAGCCTTTCCCCCTAGGGTTTCATTGTTGAGGCCTTGCTTTAGCAACACCTCAACATTTAACTCTCTTGTCTTCAGTCATATCATTTCTTGCTCAAGCTAGTTGTGTGAATTTGTCTTTTGAGCTAGAGAAGGAGGAAGATGCACTAGGGCCTAGATCACCTACACCATAGTGAGCCGTCTCCCCTAGGGTTTGACTTGTTGAAGCCTTGCTATAGCAACACTTCAACATCAAAACCTCTTGTCTCTAGCCCTGTTACTATCATCATGGCCCTTCAACATTTGTAGCCCTTTTTGACTCCATTTACCGTAATAAGGCACTGATCTAAGACCTCCATTGTGTTGAGCACCTTGATCATACAAACAACCAAATACCTTGAACAAAGTCTAACTCTTACTAACCCTAGCCTAAACTAACCCTACTAACCCTATTGCCGCCGTCACCTTCTTATGCTATAAACACCTTTGTGCAGCTTTTGTTTTACTTTTAAAGCAATTGAATGATTGGTTAAGGCATTGTTTCTAAAGTGTTGATATTGTTACATTGAATGCCAAAGTTTCTTTTAGCATTTATTGAGAAGTGATATTGTAATCATTGCTACTGTACAAACATTGATTTACTTTGTCAATAATACTGCTCAATTGCTTATTTTCACAAAAGTCATTGATTATATGAAGTACTAACCAACAAGTAAGATTGCACAGGTAGTTTCATTGTTGCTTTGTCTCGGCAGGTACTCTTATTGGTTACTACTTCCGGTTATATTTTATCTTTATTGGCTGTTTAGCCAGGACTTTCTGATCAGGCGGTGACTTGTGAGGGGGATTATTATCACTTAGCCTTGCTAAACCTTTGACTTCTCAAAACCCCAGGTCACCGGGGACGTCTCCCTTGGGCCTTACCTCCCTAAACAGAAAGAACTTTCCCATTGAGATGACAGTGGTGGGATTGGTTCAGTTACGCCAGTTTGACATCCTTTCATCAGTCTTTTACCCTAACTACAAACTGTGCGATAACATAGCCTCTTGAAAGGAAAAGCAATAAGAATAAAAGATAAAAGGCATGAATGGGCTTGGAAACATTTGCATCCATGACAGGTGCAACTCACCCTCTTCAGAGGCACCCACAGGTAAGCCATACATTTCCCTGCTATCACTGCACCCCTTGCCCAGACATCCCTTACCATCTCATCCACTCACATGGCCTAGGTTTGACTTCTCTCGGAAACATCCCACATCCAATGAGCATTAGCCCAATAGGACGTCCTAGCGTTCCCTCCAAACTTGGCTTGTAGATTAGTATAATGTCTTTGAGCACTTGTCCGGGTAAAAGGGGTTTTATGCACATGTTTAATAACTTGATGATTAGATGTGATTGACATTGCTATGATCCCTGTGACTTATGAGCCCATGGAAGGCGTATCTGTTGATGTTGCAAGGCCACGCCCGATGGACAGGTACACATGGGGAGATGATTAGTTCGGACCTCCATGGGGCTAAAAGCCCACTGGATGGATGCTGAGACCCCAACAGGGGGCAGAGATAGATCAGAGGATTGCACAAGAGAGAGAGAGGAAGATGTTTCACCAAGGGAAGCCTGGAAGGCCTGGACCCAAGGGGGTTGTGCCCTTTCCACCATGATGTAGGCCTTGGAAGGCCCAAGACGTCACCCAGGTCACCCATGACGTCATTCAGCGTTTTGGGATGTTTTGGAGGCAGTTGTGTGCCAAGTGGCACGTGTGGCAGGTTCCTGAGGCTCAAGAAGGCCTAACGTTTTGCTCCAGGAGGCCAGCGTTGCCCAAAAAGGGCCTAACGTCACCCTAAAATGGCATGACGTCACCTTAGCAGCTTGTTTTAGGGTTTTATTATGACATTTAATGTAAAAACTAGATATTATTTGTAACTGGCCATGTCGGCCTTTTTGACCTAATTCTGGTCATTAATATTGTATATATAAGGGGAAATTACCTCTTATTTTTGATCATCTTTCACTCCCACTTGTGAGGTCTGAAATTTGCGCCCTACTTAGGGTTTTATGACTGAAATTTAGTGCACACTTGTTGAAGGAAGGCTAATCTTGGTGTTTTTGGGCATTTTCTTGGTGGAAAGTCTTCAACTAGGTGATATGCTAGATTATTCTTGGTGAATGTAAGTAAAATTCTGCAATTCTTCATTCTTTTGAATGGTTATAGTATCTTTACTTTGCATTTTACTAAGATTATGAAATTGCTAGCTTAAAACCCTAGGAGATTAAGCACATGTTATTGTCCTTATCTCAATAACTATTCACCTACTAGATTTTGCCAAGAAACCGTTTTTCTTGAAGCCATTGCTAAGGGCCTTGCCATTGCAACACCCTAGCACTTATTGCTTCATCTTAGCCGTCATTTACTTCATCTTTGAGTTAAAGAGGGAGGAAAAATCTACTAAGGCCTAGGGTTACCTACACCTTAGTAGTCATTTACCCCTAGGGTTTGGTGGTTAAAGCCTTGGGTTACCAACACTTCAATTATCAACCCCTCTTGTCTTTGGCTCTCCTATTATCATTCTTTTCTTTTAACATTTACTGCCACTTTATTGACTCCATTTGCCCTAAGAAAGCACTAGTCTAAGTCCTCACTAAGAGTAATTGATCAACACAACCTTCAAAACCTATTCTTTGAACAAACTACTAACACTTCCTAACCTAGAATAACTTAACCTACTAACAACATTGCTGCTATTACTAAAGTAAGCTACAACTATTAGATGCAACATTAAGAGCTCGAAAAACAATTGCAAAGGCTGAATTATACTTTCTCTTATGTGCTTCTGTGAAATGCTAATGTTAAGACTTCAATGGTTAATGGTTTTTATTCATTTTGAAGCTAGTTTCAAGACATTTTTTGTGAAGTATTGCTCTTTAAACATTGTTGTTATAAGATTTCTGTTTACTTCATCATATTCAACAAATTGCTTTATTTAAGAAAGTCAATGGTTTTATGAAGTGCTAACCAGCAAGTGCTCTTGCAAATATATAGTTTTCCTGTTGCTTTGTTCCGGGCAGGTACACTTCTGGCATATTATCTCTTCATTGGTTATTTAAACCAGACTTTCGGAATGGTGGTGACATGTGAGAGGGGACCTTTACCTAGCTACTTTCACTTTGCCTTCTCAAAACCTCAGGTCATTGGGGACGTCTCCCTTGGGCCTACCACCCTAAATAGAAAGTGTTGAAATAATGTAACTGCGAAGAGCATTCTTATTATTATTTTGTTATTGGATTAAATCCCCATTGCGGATTAATCATGTCATTATTATTATTATTGTTATTGGATTAATCCCCATTGAGGATTAATCATGTCGGTAATTGTACAAGGACCAAATCTCCTTTTGCGGATTGGTCATCGGACAATTACAAAGTGCAGAATAAGAAGTCGGCCCCATCAGTTATAATGGAAGACCCAGAATTAATTAAAGGTGGGTTTACCCACCTAGAGTGAGAGGTCGGCCCTGCCAGATTGTGACCTTTCACACGTGCCAGTTCGATATAAATAAGAGGCTAGCGCCTCACTTCTAACACACAACTCACTTGCTCATTCTCTTATGAGGCAAGCTGCAATTACCAGCTGGAGAGAGGAGAAGAAGAGTGGCGCATCTCTTGGAGAGGACTATCTGTATTGGTTTGAGTTATCTCTTGAACATTGTATAAGCTATTTATGATAAGGAAGTTTTTGCTGGGTTTTCTTCCCCTAGAGGGTTTCCCAGGATAA
>ML802315.1:149269-161089 GCA_009831015.1 Picea engelmannii
TTTTATTGCCTTCTCGGGGATCCCTGGGCGAGGCATCTCCAGGTTTTATTTTCTATGGCTTTTATCTTTTACCAGCTGCTTTTACCCCCTGGGCCTTTAGCCCCTTCTTCCCACAGGATAAGGTGTAACCCCACAAATAGGTCATCCTAATTTCCGGACTAGGGGAGTGGAATAGATGGATAGGAGACAAGATGTAAAATGATAATATGGTGGAAGCGGACGATGGCTCTTCAAAATCCCCCCTGGTGGCTAACCAAAACCTATGGATACAAGCTTGCTAGAGCACCCCGTTAATCCTCCCAACCATGGTCAAGTGGGTTAGTGTAAGATCCAAGCAGTTGTTAGAAATGTAAGGAACCTGATGCATATATTTGAAAGTTATAATGATCAAACATGACACATACCATGATACCTGGACCAATTACCTCATGGAGCAAGAGTCTTCTCCGATGCAAGTCCAAGCCGAAGGTGATGGATGCTGTTGCTGCTGCTGACAGGACAGGTCTGATGAAGGAGGAGAAGGATGGGCCCTCCAGGGCCATGCTTAGGTCAATCCTGCTCTCGGTACTCCATGTCTAGGACCTGTGGGCCTCGAGACATGATCTCCTAGTTATCGCTAGAAATCGGGGATAACATCTGGCTCCAACTCGGGGACATGTGCTCACCGTAGAGCGCATGAGAACCTCAACATCTCTGGCATAAACCTGCAGACCTGCTCACACTCGAATAGGGCATCAGTAACAACGGTGGGGTGGTATTGCCACCCCGCAAATATAATATATATGTATATGAAATAAAGCAATCAATATGCATATGAGGAAACAAACTATCATGAAATGCAGATGGTATAATACACGGAAAAATGCCTACCTACCTATACTTAATCTGTTGGCTGGATGCTCAATGTAGTCAAACGACCAGTGTAACCAATCCAACAATGTACCCCAATACCTGCCTTTGTGCTTCATCATAAACCAAAACAGTGATAAATCAAGCACAAAAATGACATGGGTTAGAACATATATCATATCGTCGGAGATCTTAAGTTCTAACTCATGGAGGCGGGTGGGAGGGATAAAATCCTGCCAAGTCAATCTCTGAGGAAAGTACTCAATCCACTTCAAGAAAGGGTCATGAGGAGAGCAAGGTTCAGAAAACTGACTCAAAGGGCCTGCAAACTGGCTACCTAGGGCATCCTCATGCTCTGAAGTCAAGGAAGGGATCGACAAAGACCTAGCAGACGACTGACAAACTACCAAGGGAAAGTTGAAAAACTGGGACAACTTACTCAAACTTGCAGTATTCAACCAAACCCTGGAGTTTAGGGCTTGCCTAAGAGGAAACTCAACATAAAAAAGGTACTTCCCAACTACACCTTTAATGGAAAAGCATGGTAAAGTAATAATAGGTGGCTGGAGCGATAAGTCATGAGAAACCTTCTCTACGCAAACAATATCCTTACTTGTATCAAAATCTGAGCACAGTGGTGGTTGGCAATCATCTTCACGGAGAGAGTCCAAGTGCTTAGAAGGGTACTCATAAAAAATCTCAAGGTAAGACTGAATATCATCGGGAGAATAAGGTACTAGGTCATCCTTGTTTTTTTGAAAAGTATGGGTAAAAATCTCATCTCCTTGATGCCATTGGTCGGAAGTAATCTGTTGTGACAATTGCAAGGGCAACAACTGGAAATGACTCTCAGTGTCATAGATGGGATCCAGGTCATTACCAACTATATCCCACCTACGTCTCCCAACATGTATGAACTCATCAATGTTATCAGCAATGTCACTATCTGTGTCATAACATGCAGGGTTTGAAACATCTGAAAATTCATTCTCCTCCTCCTCTTCATCATAAGGTAAAGTATCATAAAAAATTAGGGGAGAAAGGTAACTTACTGTTTCTTCTTGCGCAGGAACTTCGAGGACCTCGGTGTTTTCAGCATGTGTCATCGTCTCATCCTCATGGATTGCTTCTTTGTCTTTGATTGTACAACAAGGGCCATCAACTTTATTCGAAGCTTCTTTTTCTCCTTTATCTTCTGAATCAAGGAACAAGGTGTCATTGGCATCTTGAAAGGGAGAACAACTAACCTTATTGTTTTTTTGTTGTACAGGAGGAACAGGCTCTTGGATCGCTTCATCAGAGGGAGGAGCGATTATTGGTGCTTCATCCTCATAATTCACGCTTCTGGTTATATCTTCGTTGCATTCTATTGGATTATGGGAGAGGTGTTGCTCCTCTTCAAGGGGTTGATAATGGTCTTCATAAACCTCGTCTCTTATATTAGAGGATTCTTGGTATTGATCATGATAAGCTCTCCCGAGGTCTTCTACAATCTCAGTGGTGAATCCTTTGTGGTGTAAAGTTATCATGAGGTTTTGAAGGACATCTTCATATGTTTGGCAATCTGGCTTTAGTAAGGTCTATAAACCTACTGATGAGGTGTATGAAAGATGATATACCCCTGTCCTTGCAACAATTCTTAAAACGATTTTGTAAGTAGGATGGCAGAGTCAGTAAGAACAAATTTATAAGAGCATCCTCTCCTCCCAACTTTATCTCGCTCAAATACTCCAAAAAATTTGCTATGTGAGGAGCTGGGAGGCCCAAAAACGTTGGAGAGTTGTTTAGCCATTCTGTATCAAAGTAATTTGGGTATCCTTGAAAACTTTTGAAATCAATACTTGGATACTTTTGTTCCCAGTGTGCCATGATCCCATAACTTGAAAATATCACAGAAAGTAATGTGGCACGCTAAGAAATATTAGTGGAGTCGCCAGATAGTTTTCCTGAAACTACCAAAGAAAAGGGGAATAAAGTCTAGTGGAGTCGCCAGGTAAGCTTGTAAGAAAAAGGTCTTTGAGGCAAGGCTTACCAAAAGATTTGTCGTTTGAGGAAGATTGACTTAGTGTTCCCCGGCAACGGCGCCAAAATGTTATCGCACAGTTTGTAGCTAGGTCAAAAGGCTAGAGGATTGAGGCCAAACTGGCATAACAAGAACCTTCCCCACCCAATGTCACCACGATGGGGAGGTTCTTTCTATTTAGGGAGGTTAGCCCAGGGGAGACGTCCCCGGTAACCTGGGGTTTTGAAGAGGCTGAGATATAAGATCAGAGTTAAAGTTTCCCCCTCACAGGTTACCACCAAAAAAAAGGCAGAAGGTCCGGCTAATCAACCAATAATGAAGTATAGTCCCAAATGAGAACACCTGCCCGTAACAAAGCAACAATAGAAAAATATATATGCATGCTATATACAAAGGGTTAGCACTTCATATGACCATCTGATATAATGTAAGCAATGTGAAGTAATAGATATCAATGAGATCAACGTTTTGTCAATTATCTATGTGGGACTATGTACTTGGATGAAGGTAAGAGTATAGGATTCAAAACCTGTGTGAAAGTGGAAACCAAAGATAGACTCAAATATCAAAGGGAAGAGGAGGTAGCACAAAACAAAGCCAAAAGACCAAAGGTGTAACCTAAGAGTGCACAAAGAATGTTCGCTGGTCGAGCTCGAGCCGCATCCCCCCATGCTAGCGCATTCTCGCCTTCGTCTTTTCATAGAACACTATCAAATTTCCATGACCAAGGTTGTAGAGATGATGTGGATGCAAAAATTTTCAGGTTTCTCTATGCATGTGGTATACCATTCAATGTTCTTTGCTCACCATATTGGCATGAAATGGTACAAGCCATCAATGGTGCCCTTAAATGATATAGGAGCCCTGGGTATGACAAATCAAGAACCTTGGGACTTGACAGGGAAAGAGCCAAAATCCAAGGTGCTCTAGGAAAAATTACAAATGAATGGAACCAACATAGGGTATCAATTGTATTTGATGGTTGGACAAATGTGAAGGCGGGCCATTGATAAATATTCTTGGTGTGTCTGCTAGTGGTGCGGTCTTCCTTTTAACCCATGACTACTCATATCGCTACAAGATAGGTATTAATATTGTAGATGCCTTGATTAAAACCAATCAAGGGATTGGGCCTTACAATGTCATTCAAGTCATCACTAATAATGCTGCTAATTGTAAGGTAGCAGGAGCAATCATTGAAGATAAGTACCCCAATATATTTTGGTCGGGGTGTTGGGTTCACACAATGAACCTTTTGATGTATTATATCATTAAAATGAAGGATCATGATTATAGATGGATTGGTGCTTTGTACAAGAGAGGGAAGAAGATGATAAGATTTATTACCAATCACAACACGACCCACTTCATTTTTCGCAATCACTCCAAGTTGGAGTTACTAAAGATTTCTAAGACTAGATTTGCCAGCTATTATCTCACCTTCAAGCGCCCTATTGAAGGTAAGAGAGGCATTGGCTAGTATGGCCTTCAGTGATTCATGGCAAGATCTAAAAGACAGGGCTACATCCACATCTGAGAGAAGTGAATTTCAGGAGGTGGAGGACACAGTTCTTGATGGTCATTTTTGGCAACAGGTTCAGTATATTCTGCAGTTCAACAAACCCATTTACAATATGATTCGGGTTTGCAGATATAGATTAGCTGGTGATTGGAGAAGTGTATGAGCAGATGGACGACAACATGCTAAGCCAAATCAAAGACATTGTGCAGTTGAGTGATGCGATCTTGTATGATCATATCCATAAACTTGTGGTCAAAAGGTGGGATAATTTGAATATTCCACTCCATGCCCTGGCATATGTCCTTACCCCAAAATATTATTCTTCATCTTCGTTGGCCCCACCAACACCTGGGGGTGGGGTGAGGAGAAAACCACACATAGATCCAGAGGTGAAAAATGGATATATGCTTGCATTGTACAAGTTGGTACTTGATGAAAAGGAGTGTGCTCAAGTACGAAGCGAATTAAGCAAATACATCAGTGAGCATGGAGTCTTTGGTAACTTGCATGCAACCAAAGATCGAGAGAGGTTGGGTTCTTGTTAGAGTGTAGCTCGGGTAGGTAATTCTTCCACATTAGGGGTGTCTAGTAATGTGGAAGAGGCTCAAATTATGACTAGACAACATCATAATGGTGGGGACCACTCAAGTCAGCTTGAGATTAAGTCTCTACCCTTGGATCAAGATTTTGATGAGAAAATCCTAGGGTTAAGATTGCATGAGGGAAGGGCTAGGGTTACAAATAACCTAGCAAGCGCATTCTATCATCACCTCAAGAAGAGAAGCTGGTCGACTAGGTAAGGAGGTGCTTCCAAGGGAGGTCGAGGGTCAAGATAGAAGAAGTCTGCAAAGGGGGCCGAGCTAGGGCTAACATCCAATCGAGTCAAAGAGTAAAGGGCCGAGTCTGGGCCAACAACAAATCCAACAAAGTGAGGCCGAGAAAGGGCCGAGGCATAGACCGAGAAGGGTCTTACAGTGTAGAGAAAAAGGAGGCAGTCGGGATTAGCAAGCAAGCATAGTGATAGGAGAGGCCGAGCAGGGCTGGAATATAGGCTAGGTTGGGTCTATCTATTCAAAGAGGAGATTGGGAAGAGACAACAAGGTCGAGCCAGGACCATTGTTAAGCATAAACAACAAACAACCATCAGAAGAGGAATCCGTACGTGCTATATGGATGTCGTACGAATTGTACCTTCACCTAGTCGAGAAAAGAACTCTTACCCAGGTCTGAGAATAGCCTGCACACTGAGTTTATCAGTATTTTGGAAGATTACAAGCAAGAATCGGGCAACATTGCTGACACAGTTTTGTTGTATATTTTTCTAAGTGCTACGAGTGAGCATACAGACCCGTACAGGTGGTACGGTCCATGCTAATCCAAGCTGGGCAAAACTCTTGTATGCATAGGGCAATTATAAATAAGAATACTCTGCTTTTGATGATTCTGTGTTACTTAATGGTGTCGCTGTCATAAGTAGAAAGGAGACACTGATTTTTGTTATGGTCTAAAAATTATTTAATTATTCTCAGTTATATTTTTTCATGGTATCAGAGCAAGGTTTTGACAGCCCCAAGTGAAGTGTTGAAGCCCTACATTGCAGAGACCAAGAAGAAGGAGACCCAGAGGGAGGTCGTAGCCTCTAAGCTGAAAGAGGAATAAGAAGACCAAGCAGGGTAAATCCATTCAGGAAGCAATACAGAGTTGAAGAAGCAGTACTACACAACAAAATGGTTACAAACCTCAGATATGAGGACAGGCTTGATGGTGCTTCTAATTATGTTCAATGGAAGTACAAAATGAAGAATGCTCTTCAAGAGAGCAAAGCTTGGGGCATTGTTGAAAACCCAACAACAATCAGAGCTCAGATATATTATGCTTAAGAAATCATAGCTCAGATGATCCTTCTAGATGGAGTTAAGCATCATCTAGTACTTAATATTGGTGAGAAACAAATTGCTCATGAGATGTGGGTACATCTGAAAGGACTGTTTAGGCCAAGCATGAGAGCAGAATCATGGCTCTCAAGGAAAGGCTCTAGCACACCAAGATGTCCAAAGGAGAAAGTGTGACAGTCTATCTGACCAAAGTAAAGCAACTTTTAGATGAACTTCTTGCAGCTGGGGTAAGACTATCTCCAACCGAGATAGTTCGTTCTGCCTTGAGAGGTTTCCCAAAGGAGTGGGATCTCTTCATCTCAGGGGTAATGGCCAAAGAAAACCTACCAGATTGGGACAAGTTATGGAATGATTACTGTCAAGAGGAGATAAGGAGAAGCAAAGATGTGGATGAGAACGAAGAAGTGGAAAACCTTGCTCTTACCTCCAAGAGGAGAGGGAGAGGAAGAAGAGAAACAACCTATAGAGGGGGATTCACAAGTGGAAGACCAAAGAAAGATCTATGTGCTAGGTGCGGAATGGTTGATACAGTTGGGGAGTTATGCCACAAACCTTGAAGAACAATTCATGGAATTTAATTGGCAAGGTCAACACTATAAACTATATGGTGTCAAAGGGTCCACTCTCAAGAAAAATCAATTACCACCAACAGAAAAAAAATGTCATTTCACTATAGAAACATGCTCAACTAGAGAGAATCCTATTTTACCCTTGCTTTGAGGACAAAGCAAAATCTTAAGGGGGATGGCATGTTACGAACATAAATACATAAAATAATAATAATATAAATATAAATACATAATAATAATAATAATAATAATAATAATAATAATAATAATAATGCCCGTAGGGGTGTTGACTGATTGACAAGTGCCGTGTAAATGGAAGGAAATTTGTAAAAAGGAGGTCCAAGTTCGATTCTCACCCCGATTTACTCGTGCTCCATTCTTGCGGGCTGCGTGGAGCACTTGGGGTTATAGTGGTAGCGGACGGGTATCTACCCCGTGTCACGCGAGTACGAGAACCGTGAGTTGCCGATTCCCCCAGTATAAAAATAAAAATAAAAAAATAGTAATAATAATAATAATAATTTAAATAAATAAATGAAAAGATCAAGAGGCACGTACCTCTTCACCTCGTGACCAGTCAATGCTATAGGTAAACCGTCACAAGGGTGATTGTAACATCATCTATTATTCATTTATCAATCAATTATACAATTCAGAAATATTCTGTCTACAAATTAAATAACAAGCTTACTTGTTACATGATGCCTGCAAGCGGCACTGTCCTATGTAGCAGATATTAATGACGCAGATATTTTCCACAATTCATGGAAGTTATTCTTCGTCTAAGCAGCTGTGAGTGAGAGGTATCTATTCCATCAAAGTTGCCTAGGACTTACACTTGGCCCCAACCACAATATATGGTCACAGTTGCTTCATCCAATGAGGGGTGAACATATCTCTGGGGGGGTTTGAACCTTAGCAGGGGGAATAACACCTCCCCAGCTTTACCAGCCAAGCAAGCCCTCGTTGACAAAGAAAATTAATTTAATTCAGTCTGTCACTGTTACTCTAATGTTGTAATCTGCTCTAACAGAAAGTGCAAAGTGGCAATGAGTTGGGAATTTCCATTTCAATTGACAGCAACTATGACAGCGATTACATACTGGATTCATCATTTGATACATATAAAGAAACAGATGTGCACATACAGCTATGCAAATGCAGATCTAAATTCACTGGGCATGTGTCAAGATTGAAGTTTTCCTCTTCCTGGGTTTTGGGATACATTTTCTGTTAGTGTATAACCATAGGTGAATTTCACTGCTTATATGAATTGTTGCCATATTAAAAGTAAGAACATACTAATGCAAGACTATAAGGAGGGCATAATGTGATGCGATTTTCATCGTCAGTGGCGTTTGTCAGGATAGACAAGCTTTGGGTATGAAATATTGAAAAGCCTTTTGTTTCACGCATTTTGAAATTTCTAAATGGACAAATTCTATACTGCTTGCTCTTAGTGGCAGCTCAGCATCTGAAACAAGCTCAGTACATTATCAAGCTGGAAGATTGCGACATTATCAACAACCTCAGTACAAGATTGAAGATTTTATCAGAACCCTATTGTTCAGTGACCCATATTACCAGAAGTATCTTCTGCTGTTTTGAAGTCTATACTCTCTTCTTCAACCAAAAATGCAGTATATGTTGTAACAAAGAAGACAACTACCCTCCCTAGGATGTTCATTGAAGTCCATTCAATAGCTTTCAGAAAATCAGGATAATTTAATTCCTTCCCCTTCACTGACATAAAAACTCAGTTTACCTCCACAGTGTGATATTACCGAAAACTAATTGTAGTTTAGCAATATCTTATGCACAATTTTCAGATAGTGAAACATTTTTCAACTCAGTATTAGTGTAATTTTCAACCTTGGATTCATTATTCCTCCCAAACTTTACCCATTGTTGACCGACTTAAAGTATTCGTTACATTGACTGAACCTTCAAGCTGTGGCAAATTATATGCATATTATTGAAGTATCTGGTTGACCGTCACTTGGAAACAAGGCATTCAGCCAGATTTACACAGCATGGTTGTCATTGACAATTTACAGAGGAACCGATCTGAGTTTGATTAGAGTCAGATCTATTATGGAATCATTGTAATGTATAGTCTGCTTTATATGAAGTTTGTTTTTTCTCAGAGATAGCTTTATATCTGATTGCTGATACATTCTCTATTTCTGCAGATCTGTGACAAAATTGGAGTAAAGTAAAACTTGGGACCAATTTAAAATTTCTATGCAATATTGATGTACTGTTGACCATGGCAGAGTACCATACATTTCAACAAGAAGTGGCTATTGGTCCACCATCTACAATGCTTTCAGTGGAGGATGCTACGCATATTGTGCTGAGCATCACGAAGTGCTTGGAACCTGTCACAGTACAGCTGCATGAGGCGCTGGGATTAATTTTAGCCATGGACTTACATGCTCCTGATCCATTGCCACCTTATCCAGCTTCTGTCAAGGTGTGATGCAGTTTCAATTTCATTCTCCCTCACTCTCTAATTATCTATGCACAATAACTTATAAACCATTGATAGTTTCTTGTTATAAAAAAATTACTGTAATTTTTTTCTCAGTAGTGGAGACAAGTATATGCCAGATTCATTTTTGAAGCATTTGATTAGTTCTATCTACTGGCCAAAATGGGATTAGCAGCCAAAATGTTGTTAACATACCCTGATGACATAGCTTTGTTTATCAATAAGTCTCTCTCCCTTTCTCTCTCTATAGACAATTTCAACCCAACAAACAAAATCAAAATACAGGAATATCTGAAAGTTAGCCCAGTTGAGGACAAGCTCACATAGGCTAAGATGTGGGATGGAAAGAGGGAAGGAACAAAAGGAGTGGGGATGAAGAACATGCAAGATGTGTGGGAAAAGGGAGGTAGAGATAGAGCAATGCTTCCTACTTCATTATGAAGCATTCAGCCGCATCCGAAAGTGTCAGGCAACATTAGAAGTCACTGTTATCACACAGTTTGTGTTAATGTTTAAGCCATTATTATGGTTGTTTGCATTTCATTAGATAACAATAGCATAATCCACGATCACTGAGAAATACACAATCACAAGAGACACATCATTTATCCTGGGAAACCCTCTAGGGGAAGAAATCCAGCAAAACTTCCTTAATATAGATAACCAATACAATGCCAAGAGATCTCTTAAATTAATACAGAAAGTCCTCTCCCGGATATGTGCCACTCTCTCTCCTTCTTCTCCAACAGCAGATCCGAAACTTGTCTCTCAATGAGCAAGTGAGTTGTGTGTCTAAGTGAGGCGCTAGCCTCCTTATTTATATTAGACTGGCATGTGTGAAGTGTCTCTTCACTGGCAGGGCTGACTCCTCCCACTGGGTGGTTATAACCACCTTAATTACATTCTGGGGTCTCTTTAATATCTGCCGGGGCCGACTTCTTATTCTGCCTATTATAATTAACATTTGACCAATCCGCAAAAGGGGATTTGGTCCTATTACAATAGCCGACAAGATCAATCCACAATGGGGATTGATTCGATGAATAATATATCAAATAATAATTAGAATACTCTTTGCAGTTACATTATTTCAACACTCCCCCTTAACAAGAAGGGTATTTTTCAGCAGCATCATGCGAGAGAGAGGACAACATCATCAACAACATCAAGTGGGTGAGAGGACAACATCATCAATATCATCTTGGAACACTGACTGGCGTATCTATAAATCATTGGAAGTTTTCTTCATCGTTAGCATCGTCATTCTCAAAGGAATGCCATCATCATCTGCATCAATATGTATTAGTATAAAAACTGATACATCATCATCATCACAACATAAGGTTGGCTCATCATAATACAAGACTGGCTTTACGTCACAGCTGTCAAGCTGGAAGCTCAGTACTTGTCTCATCTCAATGTCTTGCTTTACGTCACAGCACTCAGGCTGGAAGCAAGATACTAGACTGGCTTTACGTCATAGCTATCAAGCTGGAAACACAGTACTAGTCTCATCTCATCGTCTTGCTTTACGTCACAACACTCAAGCTGGAAGCAAGATACTCGTCCTGCTTTACGTCACAACCATCAGGTCGGAAGCAGGATACTAGACTGGCTTTACGTCACAGCTATCTAGCTGGAAGCTCAGTGCNAGGTCGGAAGCAAGCTACACATCCTGCTTTACGTCACAACCATCAGGTCGAAAGCAGGGAACTAGACTTGCTTTACGTCGCAGCTATACAGCCGGAAGCATAGTACTAGTCACACATCATCTTGGTTTACGTCACAACCATCAGGTCGGAAGCAAGGTACTCGTCTTGCTTTACGTCACAACCATCATGTCGGAAGTAGGATACTAGACTGGCTTTACATCACAGCTATCCAGCTGGAAGCACAGTACTAGTCATATCACATCATCTTGCTTTACGTCACAACCATCAGGTCGGAAGCAAGAGATGTCTCATCACAACATCTACTCCCCCTTTCGAGGAGGGTACTTTTGGACTATACCGAGCTTATCTTGAAAGTACTCAAACTTTATACGAGATAGTGGCTTGGTCAACACGTTAGCAACCTGTTCATCCTTGCTAATATATTGGAGCTTTAAGGCTCCTCTCTGCACCATGTCACGAATGTAATGATAACGGATCTCTATGTGCTTCGACTTGTCGTGGAATACAAGATTCTCTATCATCTTTATGCAACTCTCGTTGTCACATAGAATCAAGGTTGCTCTCATCTCTAAGTCATATAGGCCGGTCAACAACTTTCGAAGCCATATAGCTTCGCAGCTGGCAGAACATGCAACAATGTATTCTGCTTCCCCTGTGCTGAGAGCAATACTAGATTGCTTCCTACTCTGCCACGAGATCATAGCTGATCCCAAACTGAAACAACATCCTGAAGTGCTTTTCCTGTCAGAAACACTTCCTGCCCAATCTGCATCAGTATATCCACTCAATGTGAAA
>ML802315.1:208744-224966 GCA_009831015.1 Picea engelmannii
ACCAATTACCTCATGGAGCAAGAACCTCTTCTGATACAGGATCAAGCCGATGGTGATGGATGCTGCTGTTGCTGACAAGACAAAAGATGATGAATGAAGAAAAGGCGGGCCCTCCAGGGCCATGCTCAGGTCAATCCTGCTCTCGGTACTCCATGTCTAGGACCTGTGGGCCTCGAGACATGATCTCCTAGCTATCCCTAAAAAGTGGGAATAACATAGTGGAAGTAATATTCTTCGACATAGCAACTATTTGTTTCTGTTGATACATTGATTGGCTAAAGTATCGGCTTTTGTGATTAGGATGTCGTTAAGGCATCCTCACAACTCGATCTTTACTTCGTATACTTGTAGCTTTTTCTTGATTAACTTTTGGAATTGAATTTTCTTCATATCTCTGGCTTGTTTGTACCTTGACATTTGAAAACTTCTTTACATTAGCTGGATTTCCATCCTTTTGAGTTGTAAGGTTGATTGGATCTGTGATCGTTTCCTTATCGACTAATGATGTTTTGCGATCTAGCTTTTCTTGTAAAGTCTTCTTATCATGCTTCAACTTTTTAATTTGTGTTAGTGAATTTTGATTATGAACCCTTAGGCGTGAAATTTCTTCTTCATCTTCTGATTTGCCGACTTTATTTATAATATTTCGATTATCTGGCTTTTCATCTTTCATCTTTTTAATTTGTTCAAGCAATTTTTGATTAAGGTTCTTCAAACAAGAAGTTTCTTCATCATTTCCTGATAATTTCTTCCGGAGATCTTGATTCTCTTGCTCCAACTCCTGGACACGTTGTTTTGTATCCCTTGACTTCTTAATTTGAGTAAGAAGTTTTTCACTATGATTTTTTAAGTGAGATATTTCTTGGTTTTTATCAGCAATAACTTCATCATATTCTTTTTGCATCTTTGATATTGAGTTTTGATTATCTGGAAGGATCACCTTCGAGATATCTTTAAAGTCTTTTGATGAAGATGTTATCGATTTTGACCTCATAGTAATGTCTTGAAGAGTCATCATCTTCTTTTTATAGGGAAAAATTACAAACTTTTTTTCTATGTTTAAAATGAAAGTACCTAGACTTTTAAACCAGGATAGCCAGATAATGATGTCGATTTCTTCTCTATACAGTACGACCCAGAATAATATGCGGTGGTACGGAATTAATTTACAGTTGGAATTATCAACTTGGTATGACTTTTTTTTATTCGGATAGGGCTGAGAAAGACCAATGCTTGTTATGGGATTGGCTCCCTGGGTTGCCGATCCACTTTTCAATCAAAAAATCCTGCAGCTGATTGGGGATAAGATTGAGACTTTTCATTATGTGTCACCGGAAACCTTAGAGAGGGAGGGCACCTCATGGATATTGATGATACTGTCTATTGAGGCAAGTTTTCCTGAAGAGATTGCTTCGAGTGGGAGGATAATAAGCACATGCAGACTCTAGACTATAAATATTTGCCCTTTAGATGCTAATTTTGTCACAAGCACGAACATTTGTTTCAGGACTGCTCTCTTTGGAGATGTCACCTTTTTAAGCACTCAAGACCAGCAAATATGGAGGTTGATATGCCTCTATCGGGTTAGGATGAAGGTGTTTGTGCAGGGATGGACGGTAAAGAAAAGACCAAGGGCCCTCAGTTTCACAAGGGGATTGTGTTGCAACCTTTATCGACAAAGAATCACGATATCACTTAACTTGGGATCAAGGAATTGTAGCAGGAAGATTGGCGAGTGTCTTTACATCATCTCAGGGTTGACTGTCCAAAAAATGCTTCATTGGGTGAGCTATCCCAAAAGTTGGAAGATATACATACATTTGCTGTGGCGTATGTGACGAATTCAAACTGATGTTCCCATAGCTCATTGGAGAGGGGTCTTTACTAGGCTCTATGATGGGTGGTTCAGGGGCAGTGGAGCAAGATCAGGGGTCTTGTCCAGCATAAACAACGGACAAGCTTCCAAGTTTTTCCATGTTGGAGGAATCATGTAAGATGGGTTCGGAGAAGGCATGTTTAGCTCCAACGAACAAGATTGTGTAGTATTAGTCGGTGACATTGTCCTCCTCTCTGCCCATCTCCAGACCCAGGAGCTCATGGCATTGGGGAAAAGGTAAGTTCATAAATATCAGACAATGTGTCTAGGCCTATGCTTGAAATGGGCAATAATAAGCTTTGCAAAGCCGTGTGCGATTGGTGTTGAACTTATGCTTATACTGGGAGGAGGGGGGCTGAATCAGTATAAGATACTTTTTACTTTATTTAACCATTCATTAGCTGAGAAACAATAATCACATATAAACTCAAATCACAATGCACATAGTTTAACATGGAAACCCAATTGGGAGAAAACCATAAAACTAATCTTTATAAATTCATGTAGGCACTGACCTACTGCTACAAAGATTATAGGCACCAACCTATTAGAGACACCAATCTCCTTAACTAAGCACCAACTCAACAAAGATGTAGGCACCAACCTACTAGAGACATCGATCTCCTCAATTGAGCACCAACTCAACAACACCTGTAGGCACCAACCTACTGTTACAATATTTGCAGGCACCAACTTGTTGGAGACACCAATCCCCTCACCTGAGCACCAACTCAAAAAGACATTGTGTAGGCACCAACTTACTGGAGACACCAATCTCCGCAGCTAAGCACCAACTTAGTATGACCTATATAGACACCAATCCAAGATCTTCATAGATAGAGTACTTTCGACTTCACTTGCATGCTTCATACTTTAGATATAGCTTCAGACCCTAGTCACATTTAGCCTTCATGCCCTAGCGAGCCTCATAGCATCATTCCCAGAATATGATCTCAGACTGCAACATCACAACCTCATAACAAAACACTTTTGCAGCATCACAGACCTTCAGTCCTTCATAGCACACCTTAAGAACAAGAAAATCCCAAGAAAAACCCCTCAGACTTCTCTTGCACACCTTTAGATCCCAAAAAGATACCCCTGCTCCTTTAGCGCACCTCAGAGCTCTTTTGCACACCTCAGACTTGATCTCTTGCTTGGATACACTTCAAATGCACACATCTATCCTGTATTTATAGTATTTCTATCCTCACTTTTAGGGCCGACCTGTAAAGATTGGCTGAGCTGTCCTAAATTTTCTGGCGGGGTTTTCCGACGGAAAAATTTATATCTCCTCATTTCGAGGGAGTTAGAGGGAATGCCATATACCGTTGGAAAGGTCTCGGAATAAGCTTTCCAACGATATAACCTATGCTCCCATTTGAGCTAGGTATTTAGGGTAAAAATGGCTTCAAAGATAGGGTATCCAAATTGAGTATCAAAAAGCCAAAAACAATGTTTCCAACAATCTCCATCTTGCAATGTTTATCTTGGACATCTGTAGTCTTCCCCTGTATTTGACATCAATGACAACAATATTTCCAACAATTTGCACAAATGGAGCTTTTTCTTACCTGATGAAAAGTGTGAGCTGTTATGCTTAATCTCCCGAGGAGATGGATCTCTGTTTGTGTTTGTCTAGTATGTGTGGCGAGAACCATGACTATTTTGGGTGATTGAGCCTATTGGGGCTTATGGTTATATTGAATGTTTGTAAGCACCTGGTGCAGTTTACGTATTTTGAAAATAATGAAAAAAACTGAATATATTCCTTGGAGTATTTATATGTGTGTGTGTAGAAAAACCATGAGATATAATATTTTTGAGATTTCCATGTATCAATTACATGCCAAAAAGAGAGTTAGCATTATATCTTACATTTCTCTTTTAGATGACACATGTATTTCTGTTTTACATTGCACTTACCATCCGATTCATTGTACTGTACATAATCAATGAAAATTAATCCAATATATTCATTCAAGAAAAAAGATCTGCAATTGCAAATAGCTGAACAAGCATCTTTTTAAATTAAAAAACAAGAAATAATAGTTAAGACAATGCCCTGTAGCCTTAACAGAATGTTGTAAAGTTCGAAAAATTCATGCCAGTTACCATAACAGAAAATGAACCGAAGGCAAACAGAAACTGTCCTATATGAAGCACAAGGCTGCTACCTGTCCCTGGCATTCCAGGCAAGTTCTTCATTGCAGCTTGAGGAGAATTCTTTACAATTGAAGAATCTCCAAAAATACACTGGAGGATCGAGATCACTAATGTCAAGACTTCTGCCTATATCATCTAAAAATAAAGATTCATCTGAAGAAGCCGGTTTGTGTAATTTCTTTCAGGCTTCTATTTTAATATATATATATATATATTTTAATGTTTTTTTGATTGATTTTTTGGGTGGAAATGCGACGGTATGTACCTAAAACGTTTCCAAAAATTGTGAAACATTTCAGGGCAAGAGCTGAACGCTGTATTCACATTTCTTGGTGTGGATACGGTGTTTCCAATAAGGAAACGACCCTGAAACATATCCAGGACTTTTCTAAACTGATTCCCATCAAGATCCACTTCCAAAACACAGAAGAGTGTTTCAGGGGTCCTGCCCAGATGTTTCTGGTAAAATAGATGCAAAGTTGACAACACTAAACTGTGATTGCAAATTATCAATATTGGCTTCTTTACCAATTTGATTTCAGAATATGGAAAAACCTTTGATGCTGTATGAAAATAGGTCATAGAAAAAGATTTCCTGCATTCCTTTGATTATGCAAGTTATCAAGTTCTTTGTTAAGTACTCAATTTTTGAGGTTTGTGTGTGTTAGGATGGATTTGCTGTAGTAGCAGCAGATGGCCCTGGTGATTATCCAGTTATAGCAGAGTCGAGAGCTGGAAATGATGCAGTGGGTGTTACTGTCTATTCTGGTACTGTGGCTTACATAACAACTGGAGGTAGGTGTTTGTTTATTTCACTTGGTCCATGTATTGCATTTCATCTTTGTTGTTGAGCTTTGAGTGCAAGCTTTCATGCACATTTTAGCGGACTTCCCTATTTTAGAGTGGACTGCAAGAGAACAATCATTTTGGACTGTCAGATTTCCTATAAAATCACTGATTTTATCATTCTACCAAACTGTCATAATCTTTTTAATGTAATTTCTTATATAATTCAAATAGCACCATGCTTACAAACATTTTTACCACTTCTCATGTTTTCTCTTTTGATGAGGATGAAGAGAATGATAACTTTTTCATTTCAATGATTTTATAGATAACTTTTGCATTTCATAAATGTCCATAGCTTATGATGTAACTAAATCAAATGGAACTGACGATGATCTTTGATACAAAGTGTCCAATGCAGTCTCAAAACGGTAAGCTTTAGTAGTTCCACTCATAGCGTGTCTTATAGGTGGAGCTGTTAAGCAATACACTGCACCATGAAAGTAGGAAACATTACCAAAATCAAATTTATATCTTAGATTAGATTGTGGCATTGTGCACAATATCATAGCAGAATTCCATGAGAAATTACATGGAAGAAATAAAGTTGTTGTGAAAATTCCCAATCCCTAGGTGACTAGAGTCCTTATGATCTCAATCAAACAAATAGATTGCTGAATTTAATTATTGAAGAAACAAATTTCAGGCCATAGCATTAATCACACAATAGCTGGAAATCAAATAATGGAAGCATACAAATTAATTTCACACAACACAGGTAATTAGTCCTTCGATAACTGCTTTTCATTCCTTACAAAAACTTTCAAGGAAACCTCCACAAGCTGCCCCAAAACAGCACTGCACAGATACCGAAAAACACCTCAAACTAAGTGGAACAACCTTTCTAGGAGAGTATGGACTGCTGTATGGTTGTAGTGCACCAACAAGGTCTGGGAGATCTCTTTTGTCTCATGGAAAGGGATTTGGTTTGGTCATGTCATTGAAATCTCGTGGGATGAGGGAAGGTCTCACAGATCCGCACTGATACGGAGTATTGGGTTGCGTTGGTGTCAGTCTGTCTTTTAGTGCCCCTTCCCGAGGATAGCACCGTGAAGAAGGAGGTGATCCGTTGAATAGGGTCTGGTCTCGTGGGACGCTGAAGAGTATGGGCTCGGAGCCTGAAGGCGTCTTGTATGTATAAGAATTAAGCATCACTGATCTGGATACCTAAAGAATCTCGTGAGGGTCTGAGTCCCCCTGAATAACCAATAAAATCACCCCCTGATCTCATAATAAGTGGGGCAATGGAACATTAAGTGCTCCTCAGTCGAGACCTCCTGAAGCTGGCATCGCTGACAGAGCTTGTCGAGTTGGTCGATCTAGTGGTTTGTCTCTACCCAAAGTTTATGAGACCCCACTCTAAATTGGCCTAGAGAAATTGGAAGAGCATGTACCTGGTGCTATAATGTATACCATGGTTGAGCGATGAGTCCATCCCCAAGCTCCAAGAAATTCTTAGTGTAAAAGGCCATCTTTGGGTGTAACCCACTCGGAGGGTTAACCCGGGTGTAATCCACTCGGAGGTTTAACCCAAGTGATTTGGATAAACCGTCGTCATCTCTGATAATCTTGTTCAACACTTGTTTGGTTGGTAGGAGATGGCTAGGTGCATCCAAGGAATACCGAAATAGAGGGAGGTAGTCCATCTGAATGCCCACAGACTCTAAAAGATATGAAACTCCTATGAACCAACCTCGAGCCCGACCTAATGGGCTAGAGAGGGAAATGGTCTCCGAAGAATAATATGCCAAGTACGGGTACCGGTCTCGCCCCTTCCCTGAGTTAGCTAAGCCCTGGATGCGATGCAGAAAAGAGACCAATCCAAGCACTGTCTTGAGTTGGAAGGGCATAACCCCAAACTCTGCTAGGATGATGTGATGAGGAATTGTCTGCTTGCATCTAATGATGTGACGAAGGAGAAGGGTTTGGACTCTCTTAATCGAGGCCCAATCAGACTCCAATAAGGAAGGCCCCCAAATCTCTGAGCCATAGAGAACAGTGGGTCAGATAAGGGAGTCCATGAGAGACATCTTGGATGATATATATACTGAAAATAGTAGCGGAAACACTATCTCTCGAGAAGGGCTAAGTGTTCATGTTTGGTAGTTGCGGGAGGTACTTTCCCTCCTAGACGACCTTTCTTAGACGAGAAGAAGATTCCAGAAGCAAGAGAACCATTGAACAAATGTGGAAACACCCCAGAAGAGAAGTCGACCTAGAAGAATAAAGAATAATGAAGTGACACCATCCCAGAGGAGAAGTCGGCCCAGAAGAATAAAGAATAATGAAGTGACACCATCCCAGAGGAGAAGTCGACCCTGTAAGGAGGTCAAGAAGACTATAAATACAAGGTGCCTTGGCTCATTTGACACACTCACTCACACTCTCTCATCCACAGAAAAAGAAGGTGCAAGTCTGAGGAAGGTGACGCAGCAACTGCAGTAGCAGAGGTTTCTTATTGTTCAGTCTTTGTGCTAACTCTCTCTTGTGCGCTACCCTTAGTAGAGGTGCGCTACCCTTAGTAGAGGTGCACTACTCTTGTATGGTGGTGCTGCTGCAGTTGGGGTGGTATTTCTGGTTGTATCTTTAGCTAGCCATTGTGCTAGGGTTTATCCGTTGATTCATGGTTGGACTTGTTTGAACGAAATCTCTCTAAGAAAAGTTGGTTGGGTTTTTCTCCCATTTGGGGTTTTCCCCGGATAAATTCTTGTGTCTTCTTGTGCTTGTTACTGCTGCTCTTATTTTCAGTGCATGATATAAATGCTAATGTGAAAGAAGATCTAAATATACTGGTAAACCTAATTGCTCTGTAAAAGTGAATAAAATCTAACATGGTTTTAGAGTTGGTTACCTTCAGAATAGTCTAACCACTAGAAGGAAGATCATATTTGTCGCAGTAACTTGCCGCTGTAGCTGTAGTGACCTTGCCGCTGCAACACACTCTCTTTGTCAAGCTCGTTGAGCACCATCCTAAGATTGCTGGGGTTAATTCCTTCACTGGGAAGTTCGCCCCACCCTAGTGCACCCCCTGCAACTTTCAGTTTGCAGTTTGGTGAAGTGTAAAAATTTGAAATTTCTCAGATCTAGGGTTTCTACCGACGAAAATGAGTACCAGTATGAGAGTTGAAGATAGATTGGATGGAGTAGATAAATTCAGATCCTCGAAGCATAGGGTACTCTTCATTCTAGAAGAGAATGAGTTATTGGCTCATGTCAAGCAGGTACTTCCAAAACCAGAAGAAGACGAAGCCAAAGCAAAGTTCAGGAAGAATGAAGTCAAGGGCAAGAGGATCTTGACAGACTCGATTAAGGATCATCTGATATTGAATGTATCAGAACTAAAGACACCAAAAAAAATGTTTGATGCCCTAACCAGACTTTATGAAAGCAAGAACACCAACCAAAAGCTTACTCTAAGGCATCAACTCAGAAACATGACAATGAACAAGTCAAAAAGTCTCCAACTATTTCATGAGAATCTCGCAGATCAAGGACCAGTTAGTAGCTATTGGAGACTTAGTCGACGACGATGAACTTGTGACTACTACACTCAATGGATTCCCTTCCTCTTGGGACCCATTTGTTCAAGGGATTTGTGCAAGAAGCAAGTTATCCAAATTTGACAAGTTGTGGATAGACTATACCCAAGAAGAGTCTAGGTTGATATCCAAAGCACTAAAGATAAATGATGACGAAAATCAAGCTCTTGCCGCCCATGTGAAGAAAATGAAGGATAGAAGAGAAGGCAGTCCGAAGAGAGCTAAAAGACCACGTTACAAGAAGGATGCGTCAAAGGTCAGATGCTTCAGTTGCCAGAAACTGGGACATTATGCCTTTCATTGTCCTCATAAGAAGGAGAAAGGAAAGCATCATGCACATGCAGTAGATACAGAGACAAAGGAGTCAAAAGACGAAGACTATGTATTTGTCTCAACACTCACAGGTACTATCACTCAGGGGAGTGATACTTGGTTTGTGGATAGCGGTGCTTCCAAGCACATGACCAGATTCAGAAGTTCCCTTACAAACTTGATAGAAAAGAGCTCATCCCTTCAAGTGGAGCTTGGGGATGATTCCAGACATGCAGTCAAAGGAGTAGGAGAACCCTCACTTCAGCTTGACTCAGGTAAGCCTATTTCAATTAAAGATGTGTTGTTTGTACAAGGCTTGAAGAAGAATCTTCTTTCGATTTATGCTTTAGAAGATAAAGGTTTTAGGGTAGCATTTGTGGATGGCCAAGTTCTACTGTGGCCCGAGAATTCAAGCATAGATTCCGCTACTGTGATTGGTGTCCGAGAGGGAGGACTATATAAATTGAAGGGACACCAAGAACAAGCCCTTGTACACAATGATGTTAGCCATAGTGAGCTATGGCACCGAAGACTTGTTTGTTGAAGTTTTACTTATACAACTAGTAGTTACGGTTCTTCTTTCATTATTATAAACATTTATCACATTAGCTGCATAAATAAGATCACTGAAAGAGAGGAAATCACAGAAACAATAGAGACACATAGATTATCCTGGGAAACCCTCATGGGGGAGAAAACCCAACAAAACTTCTTCAATATAGATAGACCAAAGACCGAACAAAAGATCCTCCTCTACTTCTTCACTAGGAAGAGTAACGCACCACTTAACCAAGAAATACCAAGACACAGACCAAGAACCCTCCTTGACGGTCACACTTAGCTGTAGTAGCAGTTCCTCCAAGACTTGTGCACTTCTTCATAGCTGCAGAGCTAGTGTGGTGGATGTTCAAATGAGACACCATCCTCACAAATAAATACAAGTTGTGAGGTGGTGCTAGAGTTGTGACTCTTCACTTGGTGGAGCCGACTTCTCCTAGAAGTGGCTAAAACCACTTTACAATTACTAGGGGTTGACTTTACAAATACTACCACACAAATACATGTTGACCAATCCACAAAAGGGGATTTGATCTTATACAAGACCCAACTTGATCAATCCACAAAAGGGGATTTGATCTATACAATAATGACTCAAATATAAGTAGAATATTCTTCGAAGTTACAATATTTCAACACTCCCCCTTAACAAGAAGGGTATTCTACTAACAATATTAATAACAACCGACTGGACTCAATACAACATCAAGAGGAGGGGACATCGTCATCAACATCGGGAACACTGTCGGTCATATCTATCGGTCATTGAAACTTTTTCTCATCATCAACATCAGTAGAAGCTGAACATCATCATCGTCTGCAACACGGAGCTGGAGTAACATTATCATCATCAAAAACATGAAGCTGGAATATCAATATCAACAACACGAAGCTGGAATAACAACATCAATATGTGGCAACAGAATGAGGCAGGTGCATCAACAACATTTGTGGTAATTTGACAAACTGTCCTTATTGGACCTTCGGGATCTGCCCAGGAATCATAATATTCCCTAGGATATAAAATCCTAACAAGCTACCACGTGGTTCTCTGACAAGTCGTCCTTACCAGACCTTCGAGATTTGCCCAGGAATCATAAGATTCCCTAGGATATAAAATCTTAATTGAGCTACCACTACTAACCACAACTGGGATATACATGCACAGGTACTCTTACAGACCGTCCTTACCAGACCTTCGAGATCTGCCCAGGGATGATCAGTCCCCTAGGATATAAAATCCTAGCTGAGCTACCTGCTGTTGGTTAGGATACCATAGTATCATCAACATCACTCCCCCTTTCGAGGGAGGTCCTTTCGGACTACACCAAGCTTGTCTCGGAAGTACTCAAACTTCACACGAGACAGAGGCTTAGTCAACACATCTGCAACTTGCTCATCTGTGCCAACATATTGGAGCTTTACAACTCCCTTCTGCACCATGTCATGAATGTAGTGATAATAGATCTCTATGTGCTTCGTCTTATCATGGAACACTGGGTTCTCTGTCATCTTTATGCAACTTTGGTTATCACATAGAATCATGGTAGCTTCCATCTCCAGGTCAAATAGATATGGCAACATCTTCCGAAGCCATATGGCTTCACAACTAGCGGAGCATGCTGCAATGTACTCCACTTCTGTCGTACTGAGAGAAATACTGGATTGCTTCCTGCTTTGCCACGAAGTCATGTCTAACCCCAAACTGAAACAACATACTGAAGTGATTTTTCTGTCTGAAGCACCTCCATCCCAATTTGAATCAGTATAGCCATACAATCTGAAGTCATAGTTTCCAGTATAATAGAGGCCATAATCCAACGTACCCTTAAGGTATCTCATCACATGCTTTGCAGCTACAAGGTGAACACGTCTGGGCTTCACTAGACACTGACTCAAGGTGTTCACAACAAAGCATACATCTGGTCTGGTATTCGTTAGATACATCAACGAACCGATCATCTGTCTGTATAGAGTAACATCAACTATTTCTGACAAAGTATCAGCCAATAACTTCAGATTCGTCTCCATAGGAGTGGACATGGCTCTACAGTCCATCATATCGAATCTCTTCAGAATTTCCACAACATACTTTCCTTGATTAAGGAAAATCTCTTCTGGGCTCTGCCATACTTCAAGACCTAAGAAATAGTGCATCGAGCCTAGGTCCTCATTTCAAATTCAACGACATGCTTCTTCTTACAATCTATGATGAGATTTTCTTCATTTGTCAAGAATAAGTCATCCACATATAGCAACAATATAATTGGTCCATCATTCTCAATCTTTAAGTAAAGGTTGGGATCAACTTTACTCTTGGTAAAGCCCAAGCTCATCAAAAAACTATCAATCCTACCATACCAAGCTCTTGGAGCTTGCTTCAACTTGCAGACATGAGTCTTCCTGTCATGTACTTCAAAACCAAATTTTCACATCACATTGTACCAACCTGGTACACTTGCTCAGTTGCAACTCAATCTGCATAATCATGTGTTGGTTCTATGTGCTTTCTGCAAAGCACTATTTGTCTCACTGTTTGAGAGTATGCCCTCTACTCTCTCTGTAACTGTTCCTCTGGGACTGGGACTCTGCACCTACAACTGCTCTGAAGTTGAGAATGACTACTCCATTCCCACTGTGGCTACTGAACTCTGATAGTAACTCCTCTACTCTATCAAGGCAACAACTTCATTTGAAATTGAGAGTGCCTCAATAACTAACATCGAGGGTAGCTTATCCTCTTTCTCTGGAGGTAACTCAATCTTCTATTGTAGTCTTGTCTCCATGGCCCAACTCATTTACTGCACCAACTGGCACTGGCGATAACTCAATCTCAAATACAAGGATTTTATACATGATCGCTTTGTATCTCATTTTGTGTCGGCTTCTTTTAATGAATCATGTTTGTTCTATATACACTTCTTCTGATTACTGGAGCAACTGTCTCGTCATACTCTTCTCCCTCTTGTTGGGAGAATCCTTTGTACACAAATCAGGCTTTGTACATCTCTATACTTTTATCTGCAACATACTTGATCTATTAGATCAATCTTGGAAGTCACCACTGACTTCCTTTCTAGTCTTTAAGGAAAAAATCCATATCCTAGTCCTTCTGACTTGCTTTCGTCTCTGTTACTGAAACAAGGGAATCTTCCCAAGAGATTTCATGTCTCCTAGAGGTCTCTGAAGCTATGATCTAATCTTCTCAACGCATGGCATTTGTTTGCCAGTCCTGGAAGATGTCTCTTCCTCTGATCCTTTCTGAGATCAGGCTTACTCTGAGTCTTGATTTCTTCTGAGTCTACAAAAACTTCATAGTCTTTGCAGGATATACTTGGTGTTGAATACCAAGTCTTAATATGAAAAGCTGAGTCAGACTTCAAACGAATTCTGCTTCTTGTCAAGGTGGCTTCATTATCCTTTGACCAAGTCTACCGTGAGTTCTATTCTAATGTTTGGTCATATTTGGAGCCTTTTGTTCCTTACAATCAATCTCCATATGAGATACTCTGTATCTCAAAAGTAGCTTCTTGTTCATCTCCTTTGGTACATGGATGTATACGGTCATGTATACAACTTGAATAGTCTGCTTCATGTCTCATCTAATATGTTGTCTCCTGCAGTTGTCACTAAGCTTCCTCAGGGTTATCACTTGTGACCTGCCCAAAACATGAACAACAAGGGAGAAACAATAGACAAGGATAATACCCTTTATAATAATAAAAACAATAGCAAGAACAATTGTCACAGTAGCTCTTTTAGAGCTATCACTTGTGACCTGCCTGAAACAAGGGTTAAAAGTAAGAAAATACAATAATAAGAAATGAGAGTAACACTCTTCTGGTGTTGTGATCAATCATTCCTCCATGGTAACCTGGAAACAAAACAAGAAGTTTCTCCTGGAAGAGATGTTAGTTATATCTGGTAAATGATTACAATACACATTTATCTCAATGATGCTCACATGCTACCAAGTATAAAACTTTTCAAAGATTGCTATCGCAACTATATTGTTTACTTGTAATGAGGTTGTTTATCAAACTTGACATGTGCAAATTTGAATCTTATCAACTTAATTAATCAAACCTGGAACTTGGAGTCTTGCCCTCAAGAATGAGTGTGTTGCTTTTCTTCCGAGTCTCCTTCACTCAAGATGACAAGTATTTTCTTCAACTTGTCCTCTGTACTAAGATAATATGCTTTCTTGACAGAAAGTTGGGTTAGAGAATAAACTCTATAATCTCAACTTTAATCAATCTAATACTTTGACTTTAATTTTGACCAATTAAAGTTTTACTTATACAACTAGCAGTTATGGTTCTTCTTTCATTATTATAAACATTTAGCACATTAGTTGCATAAATAAGATCACTGAAAGAGAGGCAATCACAGAAACAATAGAGACACACCGATTATCTTGGGAAACCCTCATGGGGGAGAAAACCCAGCAAAAATTCCGTAATATAGATAGACCAAAGACCGAACAGAAGATCCTCCTCTACTCCTTCACTAGGAAGAGTAGCGCACCACTTAACCAAGAAATACCAAGACACAGACCAAGAACCCTCCTTGACGTCACACTTAGCTGCAGTAGCAGTTCCTCCAAGACTTGTGCACTTCTTCATAGCTGCAGAGCTAGTGTGGTGGTTGTTCAAATGAGACACCATCCTCACATATAAATACAAGTTGTGAGGTGGCGCTAGAGTTGTGACTCTTCACTTGGTGGAGCCGACTTCTCCTAGAAGTGGCTAAAATCACTTTGCAATTACTAGGGGCCGACTTTACAAATACCACCATACAAATACATGTTGACTAATCCACAAAAGGGGATTTGATCTTATACAAGACCCAACTTGATCAATCCACAAAAGGGGATTTGATCTATACAATAATGACTCAAATATAAGTAGAATATTCTTCGAAGTTAGAATATTTCAACATTGTTCACCTAAACTACAGAGCACTACCGATATTGAGCAAGATGGTTATAGGTCTACTAGACATGCGGGTAGAACATCGTGGGGTTTGTAAAGGATGCGCACTTGGCAAGAATGCCAAGAAAAGTTTTGCAAATAGTGACAGTAGATCCCAAGGGATCTTGGACATCATACATTCAAATGTATGCGGACAGATGACGGTGCCCTCCCTAGGAAATTTTGTATACTATGTCATTTTCATAGATGACTATTCACGAAAGACATGGATCTACTTCTTGAAAGCGAAGGATGAAGTCTTCAATAAGTTTCAAGAATTCAAGGCTTTGGTTGAGAATTTATCTGGAAGAAAGATTAAAATCTTGATATCTGATAATGGAGGTGAGTACACCTCAAATGAGTTCAAGGACTTTTGTAGAGAAGCATGGATTAAGAGGGAGCTGACAACTCCCTACAACCCCCAAAAAAATGGAGTTGCAGAAAGTAGGAATAGATCTATTATGGAAGCTGCCAAAGCGATGATCCATGACCAGAACTTACCCATGCACTTATGGGCAGAAGCATCTAGTACAACCGTGTATGTTCAGAATAGAATTCCTCACAAGATATTGTGGAACAAGACACCTGAAGAAGTGTTCACTGGAAAGAAACCAGAAGTCAGTCACTTGAGGATATTTGGTTGTCCTGTGTATATGCATGTTCCCAAGGATAAGAGAACGGAGATGGACCCTTCGGGAAGGAAGAGCATATTTGTTGGATATAGTGAGACTTCAAAGGCTTATACAATATATATTCCCGGCCAGAGACAGATTGAGATCAGTTGGGATGTGACATTTGATGAAGATTAAGCATGTTATCGCACAATTGGTACTTTCCCAAAGCCTAAAGGCAAGTAGGTCGAGATTGGTGTAACACAAGGGTAATCCTGTCACTGTCACCCCAACATGATACCCTTTTCTATTTAGGAGGAAGATGACTCTACTCCAAGGGAGACGTCCCTAGACCTAGTGGGTTGATGAAGGGAAAGAAATGAGAAGTAAACCACCCCTCTCTCTAGGTCACTCAAGTCAAGTTTAAGTATTGAAGGATGAAGCAAAAGGATAAAGTGTACCTGCCCCTTACCAATACAAGAATAAATGTTAGCGCAACAACAAATGATAATGAATGCTTCAACAAGACTTCGTGTTTATAAAAAGACTGCTGCCAATCAATGTATGAAGTAAATGACAAATAAGTGGCAGCAATAATTAATGATGACAGCTGTTATAACTTCCAGAAAATGCACCTAAGTAGACAATATAGCAGGGTATTTCAGGCCTCAAAATGATAAGACTTTGTCTCATGCAAGATCTAGGTATACGTCAATCAGTAGAGGGCTGTTTCAGTCAAATGAACTGCAGCAAATTAACAGTAGCAACAGTAGCAACAAAACCTTCAGAAAAAGTACTTAAAAAGTCACTTTAATGCACACTAAATTCAAATTTGATTGTAGTTTGCCTTGTACAATTTTCTGGGTTAGTTTTAGATATTTAATAGGCTGATATACGCTGCAAATGATAGCTGTAGTAGTGATTATGGCAGCAGCAGTGTGGCTCTTAGTGTTTCTAAGCTAGATTAGTGTTAGTGTTAGTTAGTAAGAGCTTCAAGGAAGAGAGTTTAAAAGTTTGTTTTGATCTCATTCATCCACAAGAGCATAGAAATCAGTGCCTTTAGGGGCTTATGGAGTCAATAACAGCAACAATATCACTCGGGAAATAAAGCAATGATAATACTTGTCTAAGGAAAGAGGTAGATGCAAGAGGTGTTGGCACTTCAAGGCCTCAAGCATATAGTTCTTTAAGAGAGGTTTTGCTAGAGAATAGGCACTTCTAGGCCCTGTTGACCTCTCGTTTAGCACGGAGGTCAACTCATATATAATGAAGATTATCTATGTCGAAGACAGCAGGGTTCTACTGGGTGTTTTTAAACACCAGCACTTAAATTTTTGTAAA
>ML802316.1:0-11266 GCA_009831015.1 Picea engelmannii
ATAACATACAAATAGGTCTAGAGGTACACATCTCAATGTCTAACCAAGTCTAACTGACTCCAACAATGCTAAACTTTGAATTATTAAGATTAGCAAACAATAATGTTCTAACTACCCAAGGTCAAAATATGGGGCATTACAGGACGAGGGCCTTCTTACTCTTAGGTGTTGAGAAATCGAGGTCGTACTCTTGAAGGATAACGATCCATCGAGCGAATTTTCCGTTAACTTGCCGACGGCTGAGCGAATATTGCATAGGGTTGGAATCTGTGACGACCTTTGTGGTGCGAAGCAGAATGTAATGGTGCAGTTTCTGGACTGCAAGGACAACTACAAGAGCAAGTTTCTCTTCGTGTTTATACTTCAAGGGTGGTCCTGAGAGGTTCTTACTAATGTAGTAAATGACGTGTTCATGATTGTCATCTCCGAGCTAGATGAGGACGCTGGCTACTGATACAGTTGATGTTGATACGTAGAGGATGTAGTCGCGATTATAGTCAGGTGCACTAATCAAAGGTGCATTTGAAAGCGCTTCTTTAAGATCGTCAAATGACTGTTGGGCGTAGTCGTCCCAATGAAAAGGGATGTCGTGACATAGTAAGCAAAGGAAACCATGTGCGCGTATGGCGTAATCAGGAACAAAGCGTCTAAGAAAGTTAGCTTTTCCCTGTAGACTCTAAAGTTGTCGTAAATTCTGAAGAGGTGGAATTTCGGTGATAGCTTTGACTTTAAGGGGGTCTACAGTAATACCACTTTGGGAAACGATAAAACTGAGGAGGCCCCATGCGGTGATGCAAAACACACACTTGAGAGGATTCAAGCGAATGTTGTACTGGTGACACCGTTGAAAGATGATGCGTAAATCAGCGAGATGTTGGGTGCATTTCTTGGATCGAGTTGTGAGGTCATCAAAGTAGGCAAGGATGATAGTAGCTAGATCGTGAAAGATGTATGTCATCGCCCACTGGAAAGTTGCACCGGCATTTTTTAAGCTGAAAGGCATGACACGATATGCAAAAGTACCCCACGGGGTAATGAATGCAGTTTTATACTGATCTCCTGGGTGGATTTGAATTTGGTTATAGCCAGAGAATCCATCCATAAAGGAGAGAGCCTCGTGGCATTGGAAAGTTGTCTTTGGGACATGCATTATTGAGATGGCGAAAGTCGGTGCAAACGTGGATAGTGCCCTATTTTTTGTCGATGGGTACAGGGTTGGAAACCCATGAAGTATAAGCGATGGGGTAAATAAACCCGGCTGTACGTAATTTGTCAATTTTGGCTTTGATAGCCGTAGCTTTGGATGGGTGTAGCGGTCGCTGTTTCTAGCGAACTAGTGTGATGTCAGGATAGGTGTTGATGCGATGTTCAACAATAGAGGGATCGAGGCCAGGCATTTTCGTGTATGACCAGGCGAAAATATCCCTATATTCTTGGAAGAGGGCTATATATGCGGTGATTTCCTGAGGAGTGCAAGCAGCTCCAATGGTGATTTCTTTAACGATGCCATTTTTAATGGAAATGTCGATTTTGATGGTGGGGGAAATGTTGGTCATGTTGCCTTCTTCAAATGCATCAGGGGTAGGAATGGGATTATTGAACCAATCTATATGCCCTGGTGGGATAAAATATTTTTTTTCGACTACGTAAATGGAGTTTTGATTAGGAGGCAAGAGGGCTTCCTGTGGAAGGAAGAGTGCACAATGATGTAGTGCGTCCCAGGGAGAGTCAGGGCATTGTAGCTCTTCCAGGATTTCCTCGTCGCATTGGAAATGGAGGGAATAGAGGGGATCGTGAGGAGTGATCTCGGTGATAGTGTGGTTGCCCTCTGATGGACAAGCAGAGGGGGCAATGCTAAGAGATGATGAGGGTTCACATGACATAAACCATATGTTGAAGTACTGAGGGGTACCCATGGTGGTTTGGTGGAGAGTGTTCGTAGGGGAATGAGCAGGGGAGTTGGGTGGGTTACGGGGTAAATCCTCAGATACGTCATCTAAGAACCAAGGAGGCATTGGGAGTGCCTCGGGTTCGGGAGAGATGACATGAAGATCCTCTAGCGGCGAGGTAATGTCAATTATCACCTCTGCGGGTTGGTGATGCAGAGCCAATTGACGTTTCCTATATTCGAGGATCATAGGACACTGGTATGTAAAATGAGCCAACAAATCGCAGAGAGAACAAGGGCATCTCAGACGTTCATTGACGGAAGTGGTGACATAGCGGATGTCAGTGATATTTGAAGAGGACGTAGTAGGGTGTGGGTTGTTCTGGAAGTTTTGGCGTACAGCAGCTAATGTCTGCCAGAAGCATGGTAGTTCTGGGCATTGATGGGTATAATGGCCATACTCTGAACAGATAGCGCAATAAAATTTGGTCCTCAACCCTTTACTACTGGAAGGTTGAGTGGTAGTAGGACTAGAAGTAGTGACGGGTGTTGTGGGAGTTTGATTGAGTGGAATCAAATTCCATAATTCCAGTAGTGATGGGCAGTTGTTGGTTTGGTGACCCTCTTTCTCACATAGTGTGCATGGCAGTGGGATGCGTGAAGGAAGTGGAACGGTGGGCTCCTTCTTCTTTCTCCTGCCCCCAGCTGTAGCAAGGGGGTTAGGGAGTATGGGGGTAGTGGGGGTAAGGACGGGAATTTTCATGGGGAGGCCTTCCTGTGGGGGAAGGGATGGGTGAGGGACCATCTCAGGTGGATGTAAATACCACACTAGGATTGCTAACACCATATTGGGTAGTGTGAGCGTTGTGGCTACCTAGAAATCTTCTATACCAGGTGGAGGGTAAAAGAAGGGAATTTGAGTGAGGGGTTGGGGAATTGTCTCCCAAATGGGATTATACCCTTGAGGGGATGTGGATTCGTGGATTGTAGAGGTCAATGAGTGCGCAGGAGGCTCCGACGGGAGTGGTTCTGCGACTATTGAGACGTCAGGAATGACTGAATCCTCCTAAAGAGGAAGAGCACCCTATGTGTGAGTGTCGTTAGATGAGATAATGCATACTTGATTAGGGGGAAGGAGTGGTGGTGCTCCATGGTATGTCCCTAATAAGGATGGATCTTTGTAAATCCCAGGACCCATCTCTACGAGTGGGTATGCATCTTTGTTGGTATGGATGAGAGGAAGAATGTTATCAAGATTGGCAGATGGGTTAGGCTCATAATGTGAGACTTGGTCGATAGTCACAATCTTCCTATTGTGGGGGAACATGATTGTTCGAAAGACGGAATATGCCACTGCCTTCATAGCATACATGTAGATACGTCCGAACAAGATATTGTAATCAAGCAGAGCGTCGATAACTTCAATGTCAATGAGAATAGTTTTTCCCCCGAGTTCCACGGGGACATTTTGGAAGATCCCTTCAGGAGATGATGGTCATCCATCATAAGCTCGTAATGTGATGGTGAAGGGTATGAGTTCCGGGGAACCAAGTTTCTGCCATACTATTTTGGACATGATGCATGTAGATTCCCCTTCATCGATGATACACTGATGAACGATGATGTTCCGTATTTTTACTGGTATTTGAATAGCGACCAAGGCAGGAAGACAAGGTTCGCAGCTATCAAGATCAAAAGTGATGAGTCGAGTATCGGTAGGGTCGACTACCCCCAAGGCGGAAAGTAGTGATTTCCACTGAGTAGGGCAAGTCTGGAGGACTTCCAAGACTGACATGGCAGCCGCGGATTGTGCTAAGTTATCTACCAAACTATAGTTATGAGCTTCCCTGGCCTGTGGGTTGTGAACATTCCTGCGCAAGGGGATGCGAGGGATGTGTAATGGTGGTTCAGTGGAAGGGAGAGGGATTACCAACATGGGTCCTGTCGGTGTAGGATTTATCTCTGGAGAGATAGGAGTAGACTCAGCTGGTGTATCATACTGACGATTACGTGTTTGCAGAAGGATTTCTTCCTCACTGGTGAGGAGAATTGTTCGCTCTGCTGGATTGTTGGGGTTGTGGTATTGACCTACCTGAGGTGGGGGATGCTGTGTGTATTGTTGGGTGTTTATTACACCTTGATTTGGGATAGGATTTTGCAATACAACGGGAGGGGGTTATTGCACATATTGTTGTGGTGCCTGCTGAGGGGCAGGTTGCACAGGAGAAGGGGGAAGGTTCCCAGAGTCTTTCAACCGTTTGAAATTAGCGATCTAGGGGAAATGGTGAGTGTAATGACCAAATTCACCATGAAGGGCACAAGGGAAGATTGTTTTAACATCATTCCACCCTTGGCGTTTGTTGTTATTTCCCCCTTGGGGGTTTTGGTTCCCTTGGTTCTGGTTGCCCCCAGTGGGTTGATGATGTGGGGGTTGATTCCCACCTTGACCAGGGTTGTTGTTATTTGTGTTCCGTCCTTTCTTCTTGGCGTTGTTCGATGGATGGGTTGGATTAGTTGTGTTCAACTGTTCAAAATTTTGGTATTGTTGAGCAGCAGAGGGTTGAATGAAATTTACCCCTGTGTGAGGATGTGGGGGAGCCATGGGTTGTGGAGGACCAGGAAATGGAAAGTATGGATTCTGTGGTGGTACTGATCCATAAGGTACATAGGAAGGCATAGCGCTTTCGCTAGTATTATAAACTGATGTTGAGGGAGTACCACTAGTAGCTGGAAGAGGTGGATGTATGGGAGGTGTCGGTGGTGGTCCACTAATGGGTGGAGGTATAGCAACAGGGTATGGTTGTTGATAAGGGGGTGGGGGGTAATAAGAAGTGCCCCTGTAGGCCGACGGGTATTGAGGTGTTCCATACATCGGTGGTGGTTGGGGTTGTGGACTATGGTGTGTGGTGGCACCTATTAGTCCGTCTACTGAGTGCGACATCCCAGGTTTGTCTTGGCCAAATGGCACAGGTTTTGGAAGATCAGGAAGTACGGTGTATAAGTACCCTGACTGTGCATAGATGAGATCATACTGTTGGGATTTACTAATGGCTTCCTCTTCAGAATGAGGGAAGGTGGAAGCTACATCCTTTCCAAGGAGAGAGACAAGTGATCAAAGAAACCAATCGAGACATTGTTGCTTGGTGGTTTCTGCTTTGCACAAACTACATCGCCTACGCCACTCATGAATGTGGTCAGCGATGTGTGTGGATGAGGTTTGTTTGAAGTTAGAAAGTAGTTCTAGGCCATTGTCATGGCAGATGGGTAATTGGAAGAAGGTTAAGAATGCTTTGGCCAATGACTCAAAGGTTGTATGGGACCCTGATTTCTCTTCGACATACCATTTGGCTGATGGGCCAGTGAGTGTGTGTCGAAATAATCGTAGTCTGATGGAATCATCCATAATGCTATTAGAAGAACACCATAGATGAAAAGTCATGACATGGATGGCAGGATCATCCCCTGCCTTTCCTTCAAACTTTGGTATGTCTGAAGGAAGTTTTGTTGGCATTGCAGGCCATGTGGCATCGTGCAATATAGGATCATTGGTGAGTTTGGTGAGATCCAGTATGTTGAGAGAAGCTAAATATGGCATCTGTAGTGGGGGGGGGAGGGTTAGCTCCGGCCATAGTGTGTTGTGAACCTGACCCTTGATGGGGACTAGGTGGGTTGGTGCTCCCTCCTTGAGAGGAAGTGGGTCCCCCGCTTCCGTGTAAAGGACAACGAGCGAATGGATGACCTTGGGAAGTAGACCCAAGTAATGTAGAACCCAGCAGAGCTGATCCTAAGATGGTAGCACTCATAGGAGTGTTTGAAGGAGGTACCGATGAGAGGGTATGACCAGATACTCCCCCTAAGATAGGAGGGAGGTTGAGAAAGCATCGTGAATGACAGGGGTTCTGTGGTTCCCCTATGATGTCAGACTAGTTGTGTGAAAGTGTGCAAAAAGTGGTGAGAGAAATATAGAAACAAGAGCCTTTGATGTGACTGTTTACATAATATATATATATATCAAAGTCAAACTGTAATCAGGTGTGCATCATACATAAATGAGAAAGAAGCATATATGTGTGGGTAAGAGGGTTTTGTCCGCGTGGGGGAATCAAAAGAAAGCAAATGCTCGTGTCCTAGAATACGTAATGTCCTTCCTCTCAAATAGCACTGGACCTTCCAATAGTACTCAACAGTGGGGTCTGAAGTCACCGGAAGAGAAACTAGTGAAGGATGAAATAATTGGTTATAATGAGGGGTAGAGGGGGCATATCCTAAAAGAGCTGGCGATATTTCCCAATAGCCACATAAAATCCAATCAAGGTGCAACTGCAGCCCACAATTGCCACCTGGTTAGATGTCCTAAAGTTGGTCACTAGGTACCTCAGTCAAAGTGCAGCATTTAGATTTTCGGCCTAAGAAATGGGTCACGGGCTAGATCTCGTCCAAGAGGTGGGTGCCTCAAGGGGGGACGCATAGAACAACCAGACCTCAGCCTTTGACCCTTCATGGGTATCTCCCTGCCTTATGGTGATTGGAACACTTGACTTGGAGGATTTGAAGTTCCCTATTTGACTACCTCTATGTTTGAAAATGTGAGAACCAGATAACGGGGAGTTATTTGGATGCCTATCCCCGAAATCCTACCTAGACTAAAAATTTCTTTTGGCACCTCCTGTGGAGGAAAACTTAGTGAGTTTTTAGAAAAAAAAATTAGATGAAGTTGTTTTGTGAGGTTGGGGGTGAGAACCAACCTCGTTTGATTTACAAGTGGGAGTGGATATTCCTATCAAGAAAAGATGGGGTATTTTCGGAATCCCTTTGGAAGAAACTTACTTAGACCTCCACGTTTCGAGAAGAAGCTATGTGAGTGATGAGTGACTTTTGTGTGTGAGTGAAAGTGTACCAAGTTTTAGTTAATTATATGTCACCTTGCTGCATGTGGACTTCGTTTGGTCCTTACAAAAGTTTGATTACCTAATTAGCTAGATGTCATTAGTACAACCTTGTGGAATTCAAAAAGCCCTAGGAAGCTAGCATGTGGACATGTGGGTCCGTTACTATCCTTTAACTCCCTATATGTGAGGTAATCTAGAAAAAGCATGAAACTATCCTAGATTGAACATGTGGGCATGTATGGGCCCGTTACAAACCTTTAAACTCTCCTAGTATTTTGATYTAAGAAAGCGAAATTCTAAACACCATCCTATCTTTGTGACATGTGGGCATGTATGGACCCGTTACAAATTTAAGATATGTTTGAAKAATGAAAACTAAGAGGGGTCCCAAAAGGGCCTTTGTCCTCTCCTAAAGGTTTTGAAATTTTGTTAAGGGAGATGAGATTGTTTTCACAATCTTKTTTTGATTCTCAAGATCGCTTGAAGGMGCGAGAGAAGAGCATACTCAAGGATTGTTACTTCAACTTCTAGTCCCAAATGTGAGTTAGATRTKATTAAATATGATTTTYCACTTATGTTTGTAAATCAAAACTAKCCATCCACGTGGCAAAAAGCAAAGAAGGGAAATTGATTTTTATCCTCCTAAGTGCCTATGTGTGTTTTAGACTAATCCCTTTATATGATGAGGGGTCTAAGTGTGGTGCAGTATTTAGAGCATGCATAACATCATTCTTAAGAAGGAAAATGACTTTCCCCACATCCCAAGACCTTACAATGTGAAATTTAGTTCAGATGCACGGCCCCTAGTGTAGACAGAGGCGCACAGAGCGCAGGCGCGCGAACAGAGTTGAGACAGAAAGCGCATGCGCGCAGAGAAAAGATGTTGTTCATGTGCATGCGCACAGGATGCGCGTCTGTGGGGTGAAATACCCGTGCACCTGTGACAAACGGGTGAGAAAGAAAAATCCAGATGGATTTCTCTCAATTCTCCTGTGAATTGACTGGTTAGCAGGTCAGCAGAGGCCGATTTGTGCACCTGCAAGTTAAACAAACTAAAAGGAAATAAAAATAAACCCAAATGAGGTAGGAATTGATACCTTCTCCCCAGTACGGTCGCCAATCTGTTTGCACTCTTTTCGTCACCTTGGTGAGCAAATAAGGGGTGCTTACATGCCCAGTTGGGTCTTACTGAGCATGACAACTGTAGAAGAAAGAGTTAGAGAAAGAATAACAAAACTATAAGCAAGAATTAAACTAATACAAACTAAAGCCATAAGCATATGGATCAAGAAATAACAAACACAAAAAGACTAATATCACCAATGTTTTTTAGGCTGATCTATTGATGAAATCAAAGCACAATGAAGAAAGGGGACTATGAGTCCCTTCTTCCCCAAAGGAAGGCTCTTTGACCCTCACAAGCTTTCTCTCCTTACAACAAGAAAATGAAAATGATGGTGAAATAACTCCTAGCACATCCATTCAATGGAGAGGTGGATAGCTCAATGAAATGGTGCCAATGTGTTATTGCCAAGGAGTGAGTCCTTAAAACAATCTAGGCAGCATAACATTACATGAAATTCCTTAAGAAAATGAGGTTTCTTCATGGCTTTTTATAGCATTGCATTGGGTGATTATGTAACTCCTTTGTAGTGTGAAAAGAGGCTCTTTAGGGCTTTATTAGGTCTTTGACCAGACTACCATGCGGATTCAGCTCAGATTTGAGGGTCAAATCAGCTTGGGAGTTGATCCATAAGTGGTTGGGAGGCCGACCAATTCAATAAATGCACCGTTTAGCAGGTGCGCAGGTTTTTGCGCCAACAGCCATGCATCGTGCGCGTATGCACGCATGGTACGTTCCTGTTCCACGCATATGCGCGCGCACCCAACTTCTGTAAAGCGCTCTTCAATTTTTGGTTACTTTGCATAGTTTTTGACCTTTTTGGAATGCTGTGAAATTAATTCACTGCCATGAATGACTTCATTACTGTTTGACGATGCTGAGTTCTTATCGCCATGTGTGGACGAAATTTCAGTGATAACAATGTCTGCCAGTTTTTCTTTTTTTCCCACATACTCAACTCTGATGTTCTTTTCTGCAACCTGTTCCCATAGAAAGTGATACTTGATTGGAATGTGATTCATCTTTCATTTCATCAATGGGTTGTTTGAGATACTGATGGAACTTGTATTATCATAATAGATTGGAATGGTCTCATCATACTCAACCTGTATATATGTCAAAGTTTGTTTCATCCAAAGAACTTGTGTACAACATGTTGTTGTTGAAATATACTCAGCCTCAGTTGTAGATAGATATACTGATGATTATTTCTTGCTTAGCCATGATACTAAACACTCACCCAAGTAGAACTCTTCTCCATTGGTGCTTCTTCAGTCATCAATGCAACCTACCCAATATGCATCTGTGTAGGCAATAAGAGATAGATCCTTTCCTTTTGGATACCATAATCTGAACTCTTTTTTTCCTTCGAGATATCTGAAAATTCTCTTCACTGCTAATACATGTGATTCCTTTGGTGCTGCTTGAAATCATCACACCTATCCAACTGGCTACATTAAATCTGGTCTGGATTCTTTCACATATAGTAGGTTGCCAATCATTGACCTGTATTGCCTCTAATCTGTAGACTTTAAACATCATCTTTTCTTAACTTGCAATTGGTTTGCATTGGAGTGATAATTGGTTTGCAATATTCCATTTTGAACCTATTTAGCATTTCTCTGATATACTTGGTTTGAGAAATAAAAATTCCTTGGTTTCTTTCATGTATCTGAAGTCCCAGAAAGAAGGATAGTTCTCCAAGTAACGACATTTCAAATTCATTATGCATATCCTTTGCAAATTTTTGGCTTAACCTGTCATCATCACTACCAAAAATAATATCATCAACATAAAATTAAATTAATAAAATATTGCCTTGACTTACCTTGATATAGAGGTTGTTGTTTTCACTTCCTTTTCTGAACTCTCCCTGTTGTAGATATTTATCTAGTCTAGAGTACCATGCTCTAGGAGCTTGTTTTAGACTATACAAGGCCTTCTTTAATTTGCACACATATTCTGCATTCTCTGACAACTAAAATCCTTCTGGTTGTTCAATGTAGACTTCTTCTTCAAGTTCCCCATTCAAAAAAACTGATTTTATGTCCATCTGATACACTTTAATATTTTTGGAGCATGAATGAGCTAAAAGAAATAAGATTGCTTCCATTTTGGAAAATGGGGCAAAGTCTCTTCAAAGTCGATTCCTTCAACCTGTGCATATCCTTTACATACCAATATAGATTTGTTCCTTGTAACTTTTCCATCTTTGATCAATTTATTCATGTATACCTACTTTGTGTCGATCACATTCTTATCCTTTGGTCTTGGAACCAATTCCCAAGTGTCATTTTTCTCTATTTGATCCAATTCTTCATTCATGGCCTTGTTCCAAAATTCATCCTTGCTAGCCTCTTCAAAATAGGTTGGTTCAATCATATATGTGAGTGCTATGTGTGTTTTTTCTAGTGAATAGATTCTTCTTCTTGTCTCAACTCCTGTGTCTTTATTTCTGATAATCTGATCTAAAGGATGATTCTTCTGTACTCATCTTCTAGGTTTATTTGGAGGAACTTGCTGAAATTGCTCTTATGATTCTATCGGATTCTCTTCATCTTCCTCTTCTACTTCCTTTTCATCTTTTGCTTCTTCTTCAAAAAGTTGTTCAATTGATTCATTTTCTTCTTCCTTTGATTCTGGCTTGCATGTTTCATCAATTGTTACGTTGATGCTTTCTAAAAATTTGTTCAATCTCATATTGTAACACTTGTATGCTTTCCTTGTACTTGAGTAACCAACAAGTACTCCTTTGTCCACACGAGAGTCACACTTTCCCATTTTCCATCTTCTCTTTGATGTAGCATTTGCTTCCAAAAACTCTAAAGTGCTTCACATTTGTTGGTCTTCCTTTCCATAGCTCGTAGGGAATTTTTTCAGTGTTATTTCTGAGCATTACTCTGTTTTGAATGTGAACTATTGTATGCACTTCCTGTGTCCAAAATATATCTATCAATTTGGAATCCATTAACATTGTTCAAGCCATTTCCTGTACTGTATGTTCTTTCTTTCAACAACTCCATTCTGTTAAGGTGTCCTAGCAATGAAGAATCGTCTTTTTATTCCATGATTGTTGTAGTAGTCCATAAATTATTTTGAAGTGAACTCTCCTCCATTATCAGATCTCAAGCATTTGATTTTTGAATCCATTTCATTTTCAACCATTTCCTTGTAGATCTTGAAGTTTTCAAAAGCTTCTGACTTATTCTTGAGAAAGAAAACTACAGTCATTCTTTTATAATTATCAACTAATAACATAAAGTATTTCTCACCTTTTAAACCCTTTGTTGTAGTTGGTCCAACTAGATCTGTATGTAGAATTTCTAGTGGTCTTTTCGTTGAATATTCCTTTGATTTGAACCTGGT
>ML802316.1:59260-74422 GCA_009831015.1 Picea engelmannii
GTATCCTGGGTGACCAGTATAGGGTCTTTTGTGTAGCTCATCCATAATGAACCTCTTCAAGTCATCACAATTTGGAACATATAGTCTATTTCTGTAAGTGAGCAGACCTCCTTCGGTCATCTGGTAGCCTTCATATTTTACTCTGACAGGTTCTTGGTGTAGGTATAGGGTCACTGTCTGGACGAAGGGATCTGTCTCTTGTGCATTGCTGACCCTTTCCTTGAAATTTTTTTCATAGGTACTCACCACTGCTAGGTGAATTTTTTTCATGCTTATGCTAAGGGCATCGACAACCCTATTTTATTTTCCTTTAATGTGTTTGATTTCAAAATCAAATTCACTAAGGAGGGCCATCCATGTATCCTGTCTGGCATTGAGCTTTTGGTTGGTCAAACAAATATCACAATCCACAGGGATCTGTCATAAGTACAAATTTCCTTCCCAGGAGGTAATGCCTCCACATTTTCAATGCATGCACTATGGCAACCCATTCTATATCATGGGTCACATAGTTGACTTCATGCTCATTCAATTTCCTGGATTCATAGCAGATCACACTTCCTTTCTGCATAAGGACTCCTCCAAGCCCTTCCTTAGAGGCATCTGTACACATGAGGAAGTCAGCTTCTGGGTCAATGATTTTCAACACAGATGCATGGGTCAGTAGATGTTTCAGAGTTTGAAATCTCTCTTCACATTTGTGTGTCCACAGGAATTTTTTCCCCTTTTTCTTGAGGGCATTGATTGGACAACCAATCTTGGAGAAACCCTTTATGAATCTCCTATAGCATCCCGCCAATCCCATAAAGGATCTGATGTCTGAAACATCCTTCGGGGTAGGCCATTCCATGATAGACTTGATTTTGTTAGGGTCTACTGCTACCCCTTCTTTGGACAGAACATGACCCAAGCAATGTATTTTCTTCTGGAAGAAGTCACATTTGTTGAATTTAGCATAGAGATAATGTTCTCTTAGCACTTGCAGCACAAGTCTAATATGCTCTTCATGCTCTTCTCTATTCTCAGAGTAGATTAATATGTCATCAATAAAAACTAACACAAATTTATCTAGAAATTTACTGAGTACATTGTTCATCAAGCACATGAAAGTGGCAGGGGCATTGGTTAACCCAAATGGCACTGCCACAAACTCATAGTGACCATACCATGTTCGGAAAGTAGTTTTATGGTTGTCTTCACCCTTGATTCAGACTTGATGGTATCCTGACCTCAAGTCAATCTTTGAGAAAATAGACACACCTCCCAACTGATCGAACAGAGCATCAATCATGGGCAAGGGGTACTTGTTCTTTATGGTTACCTTATTGAGTTGTCTATAATCTATACATAGTCTAAGGGTGATGTCATTCTTCTTCACAAACATGACCGGTGCTCCCCATGGAGACACGCTGGGCCAAATATAAACCTTATGCATCATTTCTTTCAATTGCAATTTTAGTTCAACTAACTCAGGTGTGCTCATCCGGTAGGGTGTCCTAGACACCGACACTGCTCCTGGTGCAATCTCTATCGAGAAGTCAATGTCTCTTCTTGGAGGTAGACCCGATACCTCTTCCATAAACACATCTCTGTATTCTCTCAGGGTAGGGTGATCTTCAAGGCTGGGTTTTTCACCTTCTATTGTTTCCAACACCTATATTGCATATAGGGGACATCCCTTTCGACAATACTTTCTCATTTGTAGAGCTGATATTTGTCTCACCGAGACAGGTTTTTGGATTCCTTGAAGGGTTATCCTTTTTCCTTCTTTGTTTGCACATTCTAAGGTTTTATGGTAATAGTCCAATCTATCTTTATGGGTGGCTAGCCCATCCATACCAATCAATAGATCATATGATCCTAGGGGTAATACGTTAAGGGTTGCTTGGGTGGGAAATTCACCCAATATCAATTGGCAAGATGGTATGACCTCTACTACCCTTCTCTTAGTGCCAGTGGATAACTATACCAACCATGGCTTTGTGTTTTTGTGAGGCTATAGTTTACACTTATCAACAGCTTTAGGGGCTATATAACTCAAATTTGAACTAGGGTCAATCAAAATAGACACTAGATGGTTGGAAATCATACCTTCTATTTCCACCACTGAAGCTTGATGGTCAGCTTGGTTATTATCCAAGGCTACATCAATTTGCGGCACACTCTTGGCCACATCATTGATGGTAGAAGCTTCCTGGACGTTATAAACCCTCCAACTATTATGTTGTCAGTGTGGATAGTTTATCAGGAGATGCTCTTCTCTGCAACCCCAACAATTCAAGGGTTCTCTCTTTGGGTTATTAGTCTTTATTGGTGCAGGTCCAAAAGTTTTATTTCCACCTGATGAGGGAAAGTTCTGCTGGAGTACACTATGGGCTGGAAAGTTCATTTTGGGGTTCTTCTTGTAGTTCTTAAATCCTATGGATTTAATCCCATTTTAATGAAATCTTGCACTATTCTTTGGTTTCCATCCTTCACGAGGTTCTACTCAATGTCCATACTGTTCATGACAATATGTTTCCTTTCAAAGAGTACCTTCTAGGGTCTTTGGCTCATCAAATTGAATTATGTTTTGGTAGTCCTTGGGTAGTCCATTGATGAAGCATTGCACCTTTTCCTTTTCTGCTTTTATATAAGGCACATACCTCAATAAATCGAGGAATTTGTTGACAAATTCCTCTATAGTGAGTTTCCCCAGTTTGAGTTCATAGAACTCTTTAGTCTTCTCATCGAAATATTTTTCCAACAAATACTTCTTCCAAAAGTATTTCTCAAATTGTTTCCAGGACAGGTCCTCTTCACGAATGATGCAAGAGCATCCCTCACGACAAGCAAAACCAATATGGAAGCAGAAGACAGTTGGAAGACGTCGAGTACAAGTTTTTGAATTTTTAAATTTTCCCTTGAAGTTGATGCACTGAATATAAATGAGATCATTTAATTTAGGCACCTTGGAAAGAATGTAATCAGACCTCGATCCATACGCTCTCGTCTGAGATAGACAGAGGCATTTATAGTAGTAGTTGCAGGTAGATAGAATTGAATACTTAGATTAGACAGTTTTTAGAGGGCAGGAGGGAAACCGGATATAGACACCCTCATTTGTATCATTGTAACATTAATAGGAGTTTGAAGAATCTAGAGCATAGGAGAATAGTAGAGAGTTGTAGAAAACACCCATGTATAGATCTGGGATTAATAGAATAATTTGATTCAGATTCATGGCTGTTGCGTTATTCTCTGTGTATATGTGTTAAATTCTCTGCTTATGAACATTTCTTCCTGTTAGGCATTGTTGTTATGTTGTGCGTATGATTTCATGTGTTAAGATAGAAATCTGAGAGGAGGTGAAGTGAGTTACGATGGTTTCTCTATCTGAGCCAGGAGATTCCTGCAAGGTGTGCAGTTGAATTCATCTGCAAGGAGTGCATTGATGAAGGCTCAGTAGTTTAACTTTTGTTCTCATTCACCCAATGTGGAAGTGGGTTGTTGAATCCTTGCAAGGAGTGCACAGGCTGAAGAAGAAGAAGTCTCATTTGTTAATCTGACAAGAAAGCAGATCGAAGACTACTGCTGTAGGAGTGCACAGAGTCGGAAGGATTCAACTCTTGGGAAGTCCTTGAATGTTGAGCGCAAGGAGTGTGCGCAAGTTCCTCTGAAAGAGTCAGAGTGGGAAAACTCAGGAGGAACAAGACCTTTGAAATTATCAAAGTCTGCACAGGAGATTTCCGTGCCAAGAAGTCCTTGAGAAGGGAGAAGAGGAATCGACGGTCAGGATTCATAGAGGAGATCGACGAAATCCCGTCAGCCGTTAGATCTCGAGAAGTTGTGCAGGGTTTAAGTCCTAGTGAATAGAGGAGAAGTCTCGGAGGATTCATCGAATATCAGGGTCATCGGGGTTTTGCTGAACAAGAGAATCGAGACCTGGTAGTTCTCGAATTCCTGAGAAAGGATCTCAACCGTTGATCTTCACAGGGCACGCGTCAGACATCCGGAGAAGAATCAGGGTTCAGTTCATTGGAGAATCAGGGTTTCCGAGGACATAGAACTCTCGCATGTTGGAATCACGATCTGTGATATCCTGACGGGAATTTTGAACCGTCCATCGGCGAGGACACGTGGCAGGAGATCCTAACGAGTCGGCGTTTGGAGCATCGGAATTTCCAGAGGCAAGAAACTCTTGCATGTAGGAATCACGATCTGCGATTTCCCGACAGGATCAGAGCCGTCCAACAGTAGGGACACGTGTCAGGAGATCACGGAGAGTCAGAGTTTGGGATATCGAGGGTTTCCGGAGTTGTGAAACCCTTGCACAATGGAATCACGATCCGTGATTTCCCGACATGATCGGAGTCATTCGATTTGAGGGACGCGTGTTCGAGGATCTAAAAGAGTCAGTGTTTGGCATTTCGGGGTTTCCGCATACAACGAAATTGTTGCACTAGAAATCGCGATTTTGCGATACCCAATAGGGCGATGAGGAAGTGGTGACATGGAGGAGAGAGCTCACACGTGCATCGGGGATCAACATTTTGGGATTCCCGTTGACGATAAAATCATGGCAGGAGAAGTCGTGAAATCCTGAAACGCGATGGTCCCACAGTCATAACATTTCAGTGGAGAACAGGTGTCATTCGTATCGGGTTTTGGGACTTGGAGGGTCCTGTGAAATTGTGCAACATAAATCACAATTTAGCGATACGCAATTTCCCGATCACCACAGGAGTGTGGGCCACAGGTGCCAGAGAAGAGGACAGATGGAAAATTGTATCGAGGTTCGGGGAATTGAAAGTCCCCTGCACACGACAACGGGAATCGCGATATTCCGATATGCGATTTCTCGACGAGGTCCAGGGTCAGAGCGGTGGACAGGTGTCGCACCACACCGAAGTATCGGTATATCGGGAATCGAAGATCTATGAGGTAAGTTGTCAATGACAGTGTAAGTGTTGATTTCCCGATGGGGATATTCTCGACAGAAGCAAGGAACACGTGGGTGAATATTTCATCGGGGTTCGGGGATTTGTGAGACCCAATCTCGTGAGTGCAGGACTCGTGATCATGCGATGCCCGATTTCCCGATAGGATAAAGGGATATCATAAGGAGAGTCCTGTGGGTGTAGGAAAGTCCTGATAAGGGATTTGAAGAGCATTTCAGCTCTTTGGGCCGAAGGAAAAGAAGTTCCTGGTGGGAGCGGACGTGCCCTGGGTGGCGCGTTTGCGTCAAAGTGGTATCAGAGCATAGAAAAGATTCTTTTCTTTCTGTAGCAGAGAAAAAGGAGAATTCACCATGCCGCCAAGGAGGAGAGGTAGACAATCACTCGATCTAGAGGAGGAAAGGGAATTTTCCAGAGGAAGAGAAATGTCCAGAGAAAGAGGTACGCAAGGACAGAATCCAGACATGGAGAGAGAAATATGAAATCTTCATGCCAGAATGGAGGACATGGAGACATCATGGAGGCACAAAGCTAATGTAGGAGATACCAGTGAATCTGAAGATGAAGAAGATGCTGGACACGGAGGAGAAGAAATCCCAGCAGAAGATGCAGCCAATGAGCGTTTAATTAAGGCTATCGCTCAGATGAGTTCGAAAACAAAGATGGACATTCTAGCTTATGAAGGGAGTCTGGATGTAGAAGAGATTCTAGATTGGATTACAGCTCTTGATACTTATTTCGATTATGAGGATATCGAAGATGATAAGAAGGTCAGACATGCTGTCACGAGATTAAAAGGACATGCATCATTGTGGTGGGATGAACTGCAAGCTAACAGGCATTGCCAAGGCAAGCAGAAAATTAAGAGTTGGGACAGGATGATTGCAAACATGAAGGCAAAATTCATTCCCAGGGACTATCAAATTTCTCTATTTAGGAGGATGCAGAAACTGAGACAGAAGCTGATGACAGTGAAGGAGTATACTGAGGAATTTTACAGGTTGAATATCAGAGCAGGTCATCGGGAAAGCAATGATGAAAAGGTGGCTAGGTATATGAACGGCCTGAGGTATGAAATTCAAGATGAACTAAATTTGGCGACCATACGAATGGTGGAGGATGCTTACCAATTGGATCTGAAAGTTGAGGAGAAGCTGAGCTGTAAACAAAGTCAGAGGGGCAGAGGTAGGAGTCAGTCCAAAGGAAAATCGGTTGCCCAAGATAAATACCAGAAGCCCAAGGATGACTGGAAGAAACCTCAGACTCAGACAGAGAGAGGTGGAAGTTCGCAGCGAGGGTGATATGCTGAGCAGAAAGAGAAACATACTAAGTAGAGAGGAGGATATGATGATAATAATAGGTTTCCTTGTACCAGAGGTAGAGGCAGAGGAAGAGGTGGAGAAATCACTTGCTTCACATGTGGAAAGAATGGGCACAAGTCAGTTGATTGTCCAGATAAGAAGAAGGATGGAGGAGAAGCTCACATCGCCAAGGCACAAAGGCGAGATGTTGAGGCAGAGTACACTAAAGGCGTAAGATCACTGGTGATGCGGAAATTCCTTTTGATGCTGGAGAAGGAGATGGAGAATCCAGAGGAATAGTCTTTTTAGGACTTCTTGCAAGACCAAGGGTTGGGCATGCAAGGTCATTGTGGACAGTGGAAGTACCTATAATCTCGTTTCAACCGAGATGGTAGAAAATCTAGAGCTGGAGACAACTGATCACCCAAATCCATACAAAGTTTCATGGCTACAGAAGTGACATCGGGTAAATGTCACTAAACAGTGCTTAGTTGACATTAATATAGGAGGATATAATGATAAAATTTTATGTGATGTTATTCCTATGGATGTATGTCATTTATTGCTGGGTAGACCATGGAAATATGATAGAAGTGTAATTCATGATGGGAGGAAGAATACATATACCCTAGAAAAGAATGGGAGAACTCATATGTTGTGCCCAATTGAAGATAAAGAGGTAAAGTCGGAGGTAAATAACACAATACTCCTAAGGAGTGGGAAAGAACTTCTTACAGAAGTTAAGAAGAAGTAAGGTCCACAATTCTTTGTGGTCAGAAAACCGAGAATTGTTTTGACTAGCACAAGAGTGGACGATTTACCAGGAGAAGTTCAGGAACTGCTGGAAGAGTTCGCTGATATTGTAGTGGACGAACTACCTCGTTCGTTGCCACCGATGAGGAGCATGAGTCATCATATAGACCTCATACCAAGATCTATTTTTCCAAACAAAGCCGCGTACAGATTGACGCTGCAGGAGAATGAAGAGGTTAAAAGACAGGTCCAGGAGTTGTTGGACACAGGTTTGGTCAGGGAAAGCTTGAGTCCGTGTGTTTTTCCAACAGTACTCAGTCCAAAGAAAGACAGAGGTTGTAGGATGTGCACTGATTCGAGGGCCATCAACAAGATAACTATCAGGTATAGATTCCCATTGCCAAGGATGGATGATCCGATGGATTGCTTAAGTCGAGAATTTTTTTTTTCAAAAATAGATTTGAAGAGTGGATATTATCAGATTCATATGAGAGAAGGTGACGAATTGAAAACAACATTCAATACAAACAAAGGTTTGTACGAATGGCTTGTCATGTCGTTTGGCTTGACGAATGCATCGAGTACCTTTATGAGGTTGATGAATGAAGTCCTGAAGGAGTTCATTGGGAAATTTGTCATCGTGTATCTGGGTGACATACTGGTTTTCAACAAGACAAAGGATGAGCATTTGAAGCATTTGGCTATTGTGATGAAGAGATTACAGCAAGAGAAGTTGTTGATAAATATGAAGAAGTCCTCATTCATGAAGACAAAACTCATTTATTTGGGGTTTGTTATTTCTGCAAATGAACTGAGGATGGATCCAGATAAGGTGGAGGTAATTAAGAATTGGCCATCACCAAGAAATATTTTCAAGGTGAGGATTTTTCATGGACTGGCTAGTTTCTACCGAAAATTCATCAGGAATTTCAGTGGGATTAGTGCAGCAATGATGGATACAGTGAAGAAAAGAAATAAATATTTTCACTGGATGGAAGAGGCTGAGAAGAGTTTCAATTTGTTGAAACGAAAGATTACAGAGCAACCGGTGTTGGTGTTGCTAGATTTTCAGAAAATGTTCTAGGTAAAATGTGATGCTAGTGGGTTTGCCACAGGAGCGGTCTTGAGTCAGGAGGACAGACCGATTGCATATTTCAGCGAGAAGCTGAATGAGGCAAAGGAGAAATACTCCACATATGATAAAGAATTCAATGCCATCATACAAGCATTGAAAAAGTGGAGGCACTATTTGATTCCGAAAGAATTTGTTTTATATAGTGATAACCACACATTACAATTTGTGACTCAACAGGAAAAGTTGAATCAGAGGCATGTTAAATGGGTTGAATACATGCAAAATTTCACTTTTGTGATAAAACATATTTCTGGTACTTCTAACAAAGTTGTTGATGCTTTGAGCAGGAAGTGTTTGCTGTTGCAGGAGTTCAAAGTCAGGACGTTAGGCTTTGATGATCTTAAGGACATGTATACAGATGATTCAGACTTCAAGGAAGCTTATGAAGCAGCTGAGAATCCAGTTCTCAGAGATAGAAGCCAGTGGATAGAGTACGTGATCCAGGACCGATTGTTGTTCAAAGGCAATCAACTGTGTATTCCAAATTGCTCCATGAAGGAGAACTTGTTGAAGGAGAAGCACAGTGGAGGATTGGCAGGACATTTTGGCCACGATAACACATTTGCAAAGCTGAGTGAGTCATACTTTTGGCCAGGGATGCAGTCAAAATTCAAGAGGTTCATTGACATGTGTAGAATTTTCCAGCATTCGAAGGGCAGGAAGCAGAGTGCGGGTTTTTATCAACCATTGCCCATACCTGAGAGGCCATGGGATGAAATTAGCATGGATTTTGTATTGGGATTGCCAAGGACGCAAAGAGGTGTTGATTCAATCTTTGTGGTAGTTGATAGGTTTTCTAAGATGGCACACTTCATTCCATGCCAGAAAACTAGTGATGCGACTCACATCGCAAATCTGTTCTTCAGGGAGATTGTTCGACTTCATGGATTGTCGAAAAGCATAGTTTCGAACAGGGACACAAAATTCATAGGGTATTTCTGGAGAACATTGTGGAAGAAGCTAGGAACTAATTTGATGTTAGTTCTACTTATCATCCTCAGACGGATGGAAAAACAGAAGTAGTCAACAAGAGTCTGGGAGACTTGTTGAGGAGCTTGGTGACAAAGCACCATAGCAACTGGGATAGCATATTACCACAAGCAGAGTTTTCTTACAATGATTCAGTGAATAAGAGCACAGGAAAAAGTCCATTTCAAATTGTATATGGAATGAAGCCGAGAGGAGTTTATGAATTGAGGGATTCAGAATAGACTGCAACTAGCAGTGCTAGCACAGGAGAATTCACTGAAGCAGTGAAGGAACTTCACAGCCAGGTGAAGGAGCGATTGTTGAAGTCAACTCAAGAGTACAAGCGCAGAGCAGATTAGCATCGGAGACAACTTCAGTTTGGTGTTGGTGATCTGGTTCTAGCACATTTGAGGAAGGAAAGGTTCCCGAGAGGAACATACAATAAGCTGAAGATGAAGAAAATTGGGCCATGCAAGGTCTTGAAGAAAATGGGACAGAATGCTTATGAAATCAAGTTGCCAGATGGGATCGGAATATGTCCAATATTTAATGTTTCGGATCTATATCCATATAAAGCCGATGAAGTAGGAGCAGAAGGTGATGATCAACCAGAGGTCCAGTGGCAGAAGAAGATGCCATTTGCAGAGAAGCCACAGATGGAGCAGATATTGATCAAACGAGTGGGCAAGAAAACCAGGAGGAAAGAATATTTTGAATATTTGGTTAAGTGGAAGCGTCATCCAGTTGAAGATGCCAGCTGGGAGACTAAAGCAGAGATTCAGAAGCATGGGCATACCATGCAGGATCTCATGGATAGGAGCCCATTCAAATTTTCAAGCGAGGGAGTATGATGCAGGAGCATCCCTCACGACAAGCAAAACCAATGTGGAAGCAAAAGACAGCTGGAAGACGTCCAGTGCAAGTTTTTGAATTTTTAAATTTTCCCCTGAAGTTGATGCGCTGAATATAAATGAGATCATTTAATTTAGGCACCTTGGAAAGAATGTAATTAGACCTCGATCCATACGCTCTCGTCTGAGATAGACAGAGGCATTTATAGTAGTATTTACAGGTAGATAGAATTAAATCCTTAGATTAGACAGTTTTTAGAGCGTAGGAGGGAAACCAGATATAGACACCCTCATTTGTATCATTGTAACATTAACAGGAGTTAGAAGAATCTAGAGCATAGGATAATAGCAGAGAGTTGTAGAAAACACCCATGTATAGATCTGGGATTAATAGAAGAAGTTGATTCAGATTCATGGCTGTTGTGTTATTCTCTGTGTATATGTGTTAAATTCTCTTCTTATGAACATTTCTTCCTGTTAGGCATTGTTGTTATGCTATCTGTATGATTTCATGTGTTAAGATAGAAATCTAAGAAGAGGTGAAGTGAGTTATGATGGTTTCTCTATCTGAGCCAGGAGATTCCTGCAAGGTGTGCAGTTGAATTCATCCGCAAGAAGTGCATTGATGAAGGCTCAGTAGTTTAACTTTTGTTCTCATTCACCCAACATGTAAGTGGGTTTTTGAAGTCGTGCAAGGAGTGTGCAGGCTGAAGAAGAAGAAGTCTCAGTTGTTAATATGAGAAGAAAGGAGATCAAAGACTGCTGCTACAGGAGTGTGCAGAGTCGGAAGGATTCAACACTTGGGAAGTCGTTGAATGTTAAGCACAAGGAGTGCGCGCAAGTTCTTCTGAAAGAGTCAGAGTGGGAAAACTCAGGAGGAACAAGACCTTTGAAATTATCGAAGTCTGCACAGGAGATTTTCGTGCCAAGAAGTCCTTAAGAAGGGAGAAGAGGAATCGACAGTCAGGATTCGTAGAGGAGATCGACGAAATCCCATCAGTCGTTAGATCTCAGGAAGTTGCGTAGGGTTTAAGTCCCAGCGAATAGAGGAGGAGTCCCGGAGGAGTCATCGGATATCAGGGTCATCGGGGTTTTTTTGAACAAGAGAATCGAGACCTTGTAGTTCTCTAAATCCCGAGAAAGGATCTCAACCGTTGATCTTGATAGGGCACGCATCAGACATCCAGAGAAGAGTCGGGGTTCAGATCATCAGAGAATCGGGGTTTCCAAGGACATAGAACTCTCGCATGTTGGAATCATGATCCGCGATATCCCGACGAGAGTTTTGAACCGTCCATCTGCAAGGACACGTGGTAGGAGATCCTGATGAGTCGGCGTTTGGAGCATTGGAATTTCCAGAGGCAAGAAACTCTTGCATGTAGGAATCACGATCTATGATTTTCCTATAGGATCAGAGCCATCCAACAATAGGGACACGTGTCAGGAGATACTGGAGAGTCGGAGTTCAGGATATCAGGGGTTTTTGGAGTTGTTAAACCCTTGCACAATGGAATCCCGATCCACGATTTCTCAACACGATCGAAGATGTTTGATTTGAGGGACACGTGTCTGAGGATCTAAAAGAGTCAGGGTTCGGCATTTTGGAGTTTCCGCATACAACGGAATTGTTGCACTAGAAATCGTGATTTCGCGATACCTGATAGGGCGACGAGGAAGTGGTGACGTGGAGGAGAGAGTTCACATCTGCATCAGGGATCGACATTTCAGGATTCTTGGTGACGAGAAAATCACGACAGGAGAAGTCATGAAATCCCAAAATGCGATGGTCCCACAGTCATAGCATTTCAGTGGAGAACAGGTGTCATTCGTATCAAGTTTCGGGACTTGGAGGGTCCTGTGAAATTGTGCAACAGAAATCACAATTTAGCGATACACGATTTCCCGATCACCACAGGAATGTGGGCCACAGGTGCCAGAGCAGAGGACAGGTGGCAAATTGTATCGGGGTTTGGGAAATTAAAAGTCCCATGCACATGACAATGGGAATCGCGATATTCTGATACGTGATTTCCCGATGAGGTCTAGGGTCAGAGCGGTGGATAGGTATCGCACCACACTGAAGTATCGGTATATCGGGAATCGAAGATCTATGAGGTAAGTTGTCAATGACACCGTAAGTGTCAATTTCCCGATGGGGATATTCCCGACAGAAGCAAGGAACACGTGGGTGAATATTTCATTGAGTTTCGGGGATTTGTGAGACCTGATCTTGTGAGTGCAGGACTCGCGATCACGCAAAGCCCGATTTCCCAATAGGATAAAGGGAGATCATAAGGAGAGTCCTGTGGGTGTAGGAAAGTCCCGATAAGGGATTTGAAGAGCATTTTAGCTCTTCGGGCTGAAGGAAAAAAAGGTCCTGGTGGGAGTGGATGTGCCCTGGGTGGCGCGTTTGCGTCAGGGAACCCCTTTCACATTCTTAATATCTTCCCACCAAATGGAAGCCTTTCCGTTCATATTGAAAGTGGCCACTCGGGCCTTCAAATTTTTTGAGAAGTCATGGACTCTAAAGTACTTCTTCAGTCCAAGTACCCAGGCCTCTACTTCCTCTCCCTTCTTTATCTCACCATCGAAGGAGGGTGATTCGGATTTTCTGAATTCCTCAAATTTGTGACCCTTGGAGAGTTTTTTCTTCTTCTGTTTTCTTTGGGAATAAGAACCGGTTCTACTGCTGGAAGAGCCCTCCGAGTTGCCAGCTTTCTTCTCCAAGGAATCGTCTAGAACTGTTCCTTTACCTTTGGGGTGGACCTTCCTTGAGGTGCTCCTCTCAGTGTGGCCACTGATATGACCATGTTTTTGTATCTCGGGTTCATGCTGCATTTGTCATTGTAGGTTGGATAAGCTCTATAGTAAAATTGCATTAATTTTAGATTGTTTTTCTTGTTCTTTCATCATCCTTTCATTATCGGCTTTGCATCTTTGCAATTCGACCATGAGACTCCTCACAGTCTCAGCTAGATTTGGAGGGGTCGCTATTTCCCTTCTCTCGTTAGACTCTTTGTCTCTATTGTGGGAGCCCTCTCCCACCTCTTGGTGAGTCACCATTCTCTACGTCTATAAATTCCTGCAGCCAATTGTTTGCTTGGGTGAAAAGGACAAATGATGGTTGTTAGTCAATAGTTAGATACATTTTTATAACCCACGAATAATTCATAACTCTTTCACATACATACACACACAGTCAGGTTCTCATTTTCAAGCTTTGATCCTTTTTGAATCTAAGAAGGTTTAAGATAGAGGGTTACTCCTTTTAGGAGTGTTTCGAATGGAGCTTATGCGCAACTCGTTCATGAGCCCAAGCAGGCCAAGTGCTGTAACCATGCTCTGATACCAATTTCACACACACCCACTATGGCGATATAAATGTTTCGCCTATTTCCTAAGAATAAACGCCCCCAAAATATTTTATGGAGGCCTAGCACAAGCTATCTCTTCCATCGTCTTCTCCCATGTGATCGTGGGTCACAACCATAGGTCAAACAGGTATGGCGTCTCTTTGCGTTTTGTGACTCGACGCTACATGAGTGTCGAATCGTTTGACTCTGCAAACGCTGAATCTTGACAGGGCTGGCAAATGGCCAATAGGAACGGGCCCTATCGCACAGTTGAGTGGAGTACAGGTGGTGAGGGAGAAAATCGACACGGAGGGCGACATGACAGGAGGGAGCCCCACTTCACACACCACACCATTCCAGACCCCCCTATTAAAGGAAGAAAGGCAAGGGGGGTCTGGATTCCACCTGAGCACCATTGATCTAGGCACTTTGATCTCGACCATTCGAGAGATGCGCATCCGATTCCATACCCCCCCCTCAGTGATAAAGGCAGAAAGACAAGGGTGCTCCGAAATGAAGCCTCAGCCGTAGATCTGGGCGCATGGATTCTATCCATCTAGATCTGCTCACCACTTATCCAATGTGCATTTGCACCTCAACTTAACGTCGACATCTCTTCCTTGGATCTAATGATCGTCACATACTCTGGATCCTCCGAAAGGATCACGTTCGTTCATCGTTTGCAAAGGCCAGGAGGGATCGAGGAACTATCATCTGCATTCCTTCCCCCACATCAAACAATTTTCACAGACCTCAGGATTCACCGAAAGGATCTCGTCCATTAATCGAGACTTAATCCCCATGCTAGCATTTTGGGAGTTCACAAGTCTAGATTTCAGGACTTGTGAGCACAAGGGAAACATACCCTTCGGTATTCCGGGTATCAAAACGCTGAAGTGTTGAACAGGCTTCGATCAACAATTATCGCTCTAGGCTAAGCCTGGGCCCATATGACCACTTCTCATATGACCACTATCTTATTCCCATATTGACTTATCCCGATGAGAGCCCGACCTCTTGTCAACAAGACTATCGAATCCCCAATTCCCGATTTCCCGAAATGGGTAATCTCGTGACACATGGCCTCCTTTAATCGGATGGTCCAGATCTATTTCAGGGCTTTTGCACCTATTCACTAGGGGTTTAACCCTCATGTATCTCCTGAAATATCCAATGACTGTCAGGTTTTATAGTTAAGATCTGATGGTTCAAATCTATTTTGGGACTTTTGCCCCTATTCACAAGGGCTTAACCCTCACATATCTCCCTACAGATCCAATGGCTATAGGGTTTTCTAGCTAAGATCTGATGGTTCAGATCGGTCCCAATGCCATGCACTCTCCCACTACTCCCTGGACTTGGAAAAACCAATGGTCAAGATATTCTTACAGACCTTAGGGATCGACGGACCCGGCCTCTTCGCTACTCGTGAAAACAAAGGAAAGGGGTTAAGGCATTTAATGCCCCCTCTTCTCCTTCCAATCGAACAGCCATAAGTGACCGCACATCTTTCGACAAGATCTCTCCTATCAAACGATACTTATCCCTATGATGCCATCTCAGGATTTAAAGAGGATTGTTCCTCCTCATGTAGGGTTACTAAGATGTGGCGCCTTCAAATCCTTTTTATAGGTTCTTGATGAGATTTTCAAGGAGGGTATCTCTATGGGGAGGTTTACCCAAGGTACTATCTGAGGTAGATAATGGTATCTCTCTCCCAAGAACCAGACGTGAAGTCTGAATTAGATCAGTATGCATATAAATAGCAATTTATGAAAACATAAGCCATACGTAGCCTTTCCATTATAAACATGAATCTACCAGCACTGATCAAAACACCATACAAACATTCTTACACTGAAA
>ML802316.1:98884-115897 GCA_009831015.1 Picea engelmannii
CTTAACTACTGGAGAAGAAGCTGAGCTTGGGATAATCCTTTCACTCTAGCATGTAGACAGTGATTTTCTACTACAAGTCTAGTACTAATACGTTAACCATGTGGGTATTCCAATTACTAAATGAGACAAAATTTATCGGAAGAAAACATGCATGCGATAAATGATGGAAAGTAAAATAATTCACTCAACTCTAATCATCAATCACATAATAACACAATGATTTATTTTCATCATTAAAGACAAGAACTGTAAAATATTGAATTAGATAACTTATCAACATATTTAGTAGCTCTTACTCATTACAACATCCATTTATGAGATGAAATAAGAAATAATTATTCTCCCCATCCAATCATACATGCATTTGATGAAAAACACAAACTTATCTCTGGTCCCAAAAGGGACTTCTCAATTAAAGGAAACTCCAAAATAGTTCTTAACAAAACCAAAAAATGAGGGTATTTGCAACAACCATCGACCCTTGCTAATAGGTCGATCCTCCTATTTATAACATACTATTAACTAAAAATAACTACTAAAATGAAACTAAGTAAAAAAAAATTGACTACATGGTGCTTTCTTCTATCAGTCTTTCTAAAAGTCATCTTAGGATCTCACTCAAGTGGGTGACTCTTCTCGTACTTTGTCCACTTGATGAAGAGATCCTCACATGTGTTTGCATATGAGAATATATGTTTTTCCATTGTGTCCAAGTGAATCTCTCTTATCTCTACTACTTGTTCCCGATACTTGACTATTCTAGCACTTAACTATTGCAACCTAGCCTGAGCTTTGATTGGGTGCTCCATGAACTGTCACACCTGAACTGAAGCCATATATGTAACCTTTGTTATTTCCTCGGTCCATGATGAGTCTTGGTTGGAGTGAGTGTTGACTATGTTGCACAAGTCGACAAATTCACTGGGTGTTCCAAACTAGGGGAAGTTGATGTCTTTCATTACTCGTTTGATCTTGATCCAAATTTTATCACACTTGGCCCATTTTTCTTGTATTTCTCGATGAGTTTCCCAGGCCATTTTTTCCCAATACTCAACTGATTTATTTATGCAATCAAGTCTTCTCTCTTTCAACACCTGAATTCCATGCTCTTTTGTATCTCGGCCCTGTTGGACCGTACTGATATGGCCAACCCTTTCCACAACTTGTTGTGATTTATCATACCGCCTCTCCATATCTTTGCAAGTTGCAAGTGCCATGAGGGTGTCTTCCTGAATCTCGGATATCCTTGAGGTGAATAGGTGTTTCTCATCTATGAATTTTTTGTAGGCCTCCTGGAATTCTCTCCTTAGTAACACTCTATGTGGTGTCCTGGTAGTATTTCTCCAAGTCGTGAAAATGTTCCAATTCCTTCATAGCAACGACCAATTCCTTTTCATCTCTTTTAGCTCTGTCCAAGGTGACATCTGTGATTTCCATCCCTGCATTGATCAGTTTTGATGTCTTATCATGATCTATGTTGATCAGGTTTTCCTCCATGGTGATGAGGATGGATAAATCTAAAGTTCTCCTCCTCTTTTTGATGGTTCTCTAGATGATATATTTCATTTTCCAGTAATAATTGATGCCATGTATGTCAGCTACTTCATCCATGGGTTCAGGTATTTGTTGATCTCCCTAGGTGAGTGTATTCCCTAGACTCCCAATGGTATATACTTGTTCAAGACTAGGTTCCTGAACTTCCTCCTAGTGTTTTGAAGGCCCAAATTCTATTTTTTGTTAATCGAGGAGTTTAGTACCGATTGAAATTGAGGAATTGGCTTTAGGCTTGGTACTTACTTGATCATCGGTCATTGAGACGCTGATTTCCTACTGTGTAGCATCTTCCTCTTGTTCACCCAACACTGGCCTATCCTTCATACTGTATGCTTGGATATTCGATGCATTAGGAAGCTCATTGTCTAAGACACTCTCGATTTCCTATTCATTCTGTGGAAGACCCTAAATTTGAGCACCGGGATTTGAGTAAGACATCTTCTCTAGCTCTTTTTCCTCTTCAATCTGTACGTGGTTCACTAGGGATACCTTCCGGCTCTCTTCGTCATCATAAATGTTTATCAATTCGCTTAGGGGTTTGGCGCACTTGTTCTCCCTAATGTTCTAACTATCTCCAGCTGAGTCAAAACACCTATCAGTGATTCGACTAGTGGAGCTATGAATTCAAGGTCTTCTAACCCAGTAATTTCATCAATGTCTATTAATTCAGGGCCGCTTGGCCTCATCTAGCTTCCATTAGGGTTATCGGCATGAGACCTTGTCATTCCCATGTGATCTGGGTCATCTTGTAGCTAATAAATTATTCATTGTGTATGTTTTATCATGAGAAACCCTCTCTCCTATGTGTCACGAGTCATAGGGAAACCTTTGTCTTGCGCTGGGGATGACAGGTGGATTTTTGTTTCTTTTTCCACTATCATTTATTCCCTAGCACTGAGGTCCCCTTGAGAGGATTTTTATAATATTTTATTCAGTTCATCCAAGATCATGGCTCTGAACCTGGTCATTTTTGGGTTAGACATCCTTTCCACCACCTCGTCCTAGTCTTGGGCATTTTCTATGAAGAATTCATCTTCAAATTTATCATGGGCATATTACCAACATGACGACACTTGCGAGGCATGTTTCAAGACTAGAACCTTTGGGTCATGTTTGCAGAATTGGTCGGTCTGGAATATGAACTCTAATTGGCTCAACCCTTCCTATTTGTATTGTATGATGTCCTTCACCGTGTAGAAGCCTACATTGAAACCATAAGGTATGAACGCCCTTTTCTTGTCCTTCACCAGAGTGGCATTGTAGCCTTGCAGTATTTTTTGGTAGCAGATATCCCCCACTACAAGCTGACCAGAGACATGTGTTGGTAGAATATGTGGTGCTCTAGTGGCCCCGAACACACTGATGTATGTTTCTCACTCGTCTAGGCAACAATGGACTACCTTTGATATCATCTTTTTGGCCGCGTCCGACAGTCATGGGCATTCTTTCTTGAAAAGAATGAAATAAATATGTGCAATGAATTCATCACAAATATGGGAGTAAGAATTCTTGTACTTGTTCTCCCATAGGATGATGAAATATAGATGGACCAAGAGTTTTGCAATGTGCCAGCTCAAGTTCATGCCAACAAATATGCTTCTGACACAAATGATATCTAGTAAGTATGAAGCCATGTAGAAGGCTGGTGTCTCTCCTTCCTTTGGTGTCTGAGATTGGTTTATGCAGATGCTCAGTGGTTTGTAAATGATGGCTCCCCAGTTGAAGTTTCTCTCAAAAATGGCCACTGTGTAAGCTAGAGGCATTCATGCCTCCGAAAAACTAGAGCAGTCCTTTTCCCCATACAATCGGCATATTAGAGGCATCAGGTAGATGTACGACTAGCTTAATTTGGTCATCTAGTAGCAAATGGTTTTTTGGTTGGTGTACTTCCTATATTCTCTCCACCATGAGGCCATCAGTCAGCTGACAATGTGGCACTCATAGAATTTCACAATGAAATATGTATTCATCCGCTCCTCGTGGTCTCAAAGTTTGTAATATTTTTGGACCTCCACTGGAAGGAATACTCTGACACACCCTCCATTGTTTCCGTTAATCAAACATTTTTGTGTGTCTGTCTGGTAAATGAGACACTTCAAGGGTTCTATGCAGTGGAACACTGAATTCCTTCTTGCTACCATGTGTAGGTACAATCGTCAGATATTCAGAAAAACTTTGTCATCAAGCTTTCTCATATCTGGGTCACTGTGAGGGATATATTCCAGGAATTCCCTGTGGATGATCCTTTTGAAGAGTTCTCCCCAATGTGAGAGTGCTACCTTAGTCCCTATCCTAGCCTCTATGTCTCCAAAGGATGAAGGTTGGTTGAAAACCTTCTTTGTAGATGTCTTAATGACTGGTTCCAACCTCGGAGTAAATTCTAATTGTTTTGCGGCCCCTGGAGGGGAGCCCTCTCCTACCTCTGGTTATTTTAGCTTCGACACCCTCTATGATCTCCTAGTGGTTGGTTTTCTTGGAGGAATTGTTCCTGTGAAGCTTGATAAACCTGGTTATTTGATACTCATGAGATCTCTGTAGATTTTGACTTTCTCGCCTAACTTCTCCAGATGCTCTGAAACTTCTTTGCACGCAAAATGGTTTCGTTTACAATGAATCAAGATAATTTAAACTAGGGAAGAACTTACCATGTTATATCAACCATTTAATTCAGGTGATGAGTGGAATTGAAACAAAATCTTCCGTCAAATCTCTACAACTTGAATTCATTGTGGGTTGATGAAGGAGGTGCAGAGGGTGATGTGGTCTATCGGTAATTTAAAATGGTTGTTTTGATTCACACATGAAGTAGCAAATAATGGAGGATTTGGAATTAATTAGTCCCTTAAATGCTCCGAGTCTAATTGTATCTAGCGCTAAAATGCCCCATCGTGTCACTTTCTCAGTGGGTGGATCGGTGATCGAGGATGTACTATGACTATTTTTGTCATTGTCCCTCGCAAAATCTTCGATGTTGATCGATCTAATCATACAATGATGATGTGGAAAAAATGAATCGAAGGTGTGACTTTGACCTAAGGAACCAAAAATGACTCAGGATAAAACTAGGCCATACGGTTCTGCAATATGGCAAAGACACGTGGCGTTGAAGATAGGTGGCTTAATCTGTGTGTATTAATCATAGTCAGGGTTTTCATTAATTCATTAGGTTTAAAACATACCTTAAAGTGTCAATGTTGAAAAGTATCTGGGATCGGAGATGGGTGATACCTATTACATGTTTTCCTATAGGTTAGCCTCCTTGAGAAAGTCTCGATGTTGAAGAGCATCGGGAATCAAAGATTGGGGAAAACTCTTTAGCATGGTCAGAATGTTCATCACAATCCGGTCTTCTCCGATTTTGACAAGTGCGTTGGGTATCAACTATCTGTGAAGTAGTTTTCTTCTTATTTAACATTTAATCCCTTCACCTTTTACCAATGTCGAAGGGAATCGGATGTTGGTAATGTCCGTATGTGAGACTTGTTGTGAAAGAAAACTTCATTTATCCGATACCGATTAAGATCGACGCTCGACAACTGAGGTTTTTTGAGTGATTCTTTTTCACCTCTTGATTCCTTCCGATGCCGAATCTTGAGTGCGTCAGGTGAAGTGTTTTGGTTGTTGATTCTTTACTTAAGTGTTAATCCTCTTTAATTCATGGGGTTTCATAAAGTTAGACAAACTTTAATAGCTATTGAGAGTCAAGAGAAAAAGAAAAGACAAAAAATTTCTCAAAAGGAAATCGAATTCAGACAGTGCAAAGATCAAGTGGTACCCAAAAAGTGAAAAATTGACATAGGCTTTTTAGGGTGTGTTGAGTGCTCAACAGATGGCGACTTACTGGGTGAAAGTAGAAAATTTTTTCCTTCCTTGGGCTCGGCTGATGCAAAAGCTGTTTAGGAACTTAACTAGTTTTCATCAGAGCTTCTTTTACCCTTGCATTTGAAATTTCCCCGGTTGATGCATCTAGGCTTGCTTGTGGGTTTTTTAACCTTTATTCTGTCTTATTTTCCTGTAACCTTGACTCATGCCCCCTTTTGAAAAGAGTCTAGTAAAGAATTTAATGGCACTAGGCATTTTAGTTACCCTTATTCATTTTCTATGGTGTTGCTCCGCTACCAGTGAGTGTCCATAGCCCCGGTGAAGTCACCCGGACGTCACAAACCTTGCACTATTGCTGACGAGTGTTGATAGACCCGACGGAGATATCTATATACCCTCTCCTAATGTGCACTCATTTGATATAGTTGAATTTCTTTTCAGCATAATTCCCTGAGTGAGAGAAAGAGGAGGACGTCTGTTATTTGCAAAAAATGAGATGGTTAAGGTGAAACTCACTAGTTTTGTTTTTGAGGTGCATGTAGTCTTTCCGGCTTATAATATTTCCCTTAAGGTTTTACCATGCCACTAAGAAGACACTTCCTCATTTCTCCAAAGTTGTTCATCTGTGCAGGCTTAAATAGAGAATCCCTTGAAACAACCACATGTTCCTCAACATTTCTTGTGTTCATATATGAGCGACGAGTTAGGAACATAGTTCTCTATGTCGCATGATCTGAGGCCAACCATTTTATTTTTACACCCAATATTTCAAAAGTTCAGAAGCACAATTGAAAAATATAAAACAAAAATGTATAAATGCAAAAGATACATCGACGCATCTAAAATAAACATAGAAGATACATTATTTTTTTATTTTTTTTAATGAAAATATTGTTTTAGGGCTTGGCCATTCACTAGGAGAGCGTCAGGTTTCCCCTTTAGATTTTGTAGTCGATATGTGCTTGAACCAATCTTCTCGACCACCTGGAAAGGTCTAAGCCATAGATTATGAATCTTAGAATGTTTTCCTTTAGGCTCATTTTCTCTGTCCCACATTAGTATGAAGTCTCCTACTTCAAAATTCTTCTCGTTGGCCTTATGCTTATCTAACCAACTTTTAACTATCTGCTGGTGGGATATGAACTTTGATTTAGCCTTCTCGTTGGCCTTATGCTTATCTAGAATTCTCCCTTTCTTCTTAAAACATGAGTAGGGTGTTAATTCTTTGTTGTAATATTGATGAGGGCTGCCCTCTAGACTCTTGAGCAAGTTGAAGAGATGGAATATATAGCCCGTTCGCGAGAATGGATTCTTGTTTATATACTAGAAAGTATGGGGAATTACCTATAGCTTTCTTGGGTGTGACTTTGGTGGCCCATAAATCATTATGAATTGAATTATGCCAATTTCTCTGGTTGTCTGCAGTTGTTTTCTTTAATATTGTTACTAGGTTCTTATTAGTTGATTCTGCAACTTCGTTTCCCTGTGGATAATAGTTTACAAAGTATCTAATTATGATTCCTTTTTCTAGAGAAAAATACATTAATAAGGTGGAGGAAAAGCAAGTTGCATTATCAAAAACAAGGACAAAAGGGACATCGAACCTTGTGATTAGTTGTTGTTCTATGAATTGGATTATTACCTCCTCGTTTACATGAGTCAAAGGGATGGCCTCTGCCCATTTCGTGAAATAATTAGCAGTGGTAAGTATGTACTTGTGGTGTTTTGAAGAACTTGGTGTAATTTCTCCTATGATATATAACCCCCATTGCTCAAAAGGCCTAGAAACGACCATCAATTGGAGTGGGAAAACTGCTCTCTTCTCCCTTCCGACACTTATTTTACAAGTCTTATAGTTTCTAGCGTATGTGTGAGAATATTTGAATAAAGTAGAAAAGTAATAGCCATCTCTCAATATATTATGAGTTGTGGTGTTTCCTTCAAAATGTCCACCGACGGGACCATCATGGAGTTCTTTCAGAACTTTGTCTACATCTTCACATTCAAGAAATCTTAGAAGTACCCCATCATAATTCACCCAGAAGAGTACCAAATTTATGAGGAGATATTGCGCGAATTTTAACCTAAGATCTCTCCTTTCCCTAGGGTTTAGGTTTTCTGGGCACACCCCATGATGCATGATATAAATCAGTTTCTCATACTGGGACTCTTGCCCTAGGGAGATGTATGAAGCTTCACTACACCACAATGCCAATTCATTCTCCCATACGGGGTCATCATTTACTTGGTCCTAGGCTTCAACTTCTAGTTTGCATAACCTTTGTCCCTTAACCAGTTTAGCGGGTTTTATATCTAGGTAAATTTCTTGGACTACTTCCATCCTGTTTTCTCGTCTTTCCCCCATCTCCTGTTGAGTAAATAGGGATCAGACTGCAGGGTGAGGCATGATGACTTTGGTATGGTTCTTGAGGATGTAAGATATGAAATGTTTTACTGCCTTGTATACCGCATAGGCTTGCTTATATATAGCAGGGTAATTTAGTTTATCCCCTTGGAGATTAGTGCTCATGAATGAAATCAGGGCGTCATTATTGTCATCATCCTTATGGGTTAATACTACAGCTAACGATTGGTCGAAGGCAAAAGTATAGAGGAAGAAATCTTTGTTAAAATCGAGGATTCACAATATTGGGACTTGAGATATTGTAGTCTTAATACTACTGAAATCCTTATTTCACTCATCATCCCACTTAAACTCAACATCTTTATAGATCATTTTTTGTAGGGGTTTGATAGTTTCGACGAAATCGGCGGTGAATTTCCTCGCAAAGTTGATTTTCTCGAAGAATGATTGCATAGCCTTTTTGTTGTGGGGTAATGGAATCTGAGATATAGCCTTAATACTTTATGGATATATGTGAATTCCTGCTTGAGATATAATGTGGCCTAATAAATTACCTTCCTCGACACCGAAAATAGTTTTCTTAGGGTTTAAGTATATACCGTATTTCCTACACCTTTCAAAAATCTGGGTTAAATGTTGGATGTCATCTTCTTTGCTCTTTGAATACACAGTCATGTCATCCAAATAGAATACTACACACTTGTTGACCAGTCCCTGAAATGCTACACCCATGGCCCTTTGGAAGGTCACTCTTGCATTGATCAACCCAAAGGGCATGCATTTGTAAGTGAAGGTTCCCCACTTGGCTTGGAAGGTGGTTTTCAAGCGGTCTTCTTATGAAACTAGAACCTGGTTGTAACCTGAGAAATCGTTGAGCAAGGAGAAAATTTTAGATCCAGATATGGTATGCAGGAGTTTCTCCATTGGTGGGACTGGGTAGTTTTCCTTTTCTAAAGATATGTTGAGATTTTTGAAATCTATGCATAGGTGGATCTCCCTAAACTTTTTCCTTACAGGAACCAAATTTCCTACCCATGCAGAGTGTCTATTCTGGAAGATAATTTTGTCATCTAATTATTTCTTTAACTCTTGACACATGAGAGGATCCAGGGATGGGTGGTACTTCCATAGCTTTTGTTGGAAGGGTTTTCCTTTAGGATTTAAAGGGATAGTGTGTTGAATGATATGAGTATCATTCATTTTCAGATCTCGGTAGGACCACGCAAAGACATATTGGTACTGTCAGAAAAGTTTGATATAGTCCTTCCTTTCCTGTTTAGATATTGTCTTGTCTAGGTTTACATTTTTGGGGTTTTACGGGGTTTCGAGATTTATAGTTTCATGCATGGGATAAGAACTACCGATATTTGTGTTTTTTGACCCTTTAAATATTTCCTTTAGGTCAAAAAGGTTTTCTAAATTGGATATTCCCTTCAGTATCATGTGAGACTTCAATTTGTTAGTCAGTTGTTCTATATGAGGGTCGATTTCCATTGATTTTTCCTTGAATACTTCATCATAAATAGCCAAGTCTTTGAAGTTATCTTGGTTAGTCAAAATTTTTATGATCTGTTCATATCCTTCAAATACCTTCCAATTAGAGATATTGTTGGGCACCGATGTTTTGTAGATAAATTCCACCGTAAACTGAGAGGCTTCATAATATTCTAGAGGTGATGGCCTTGAAGCAATGGTGGCCAAGGAATCAATAAGAGTGTTCCTTACTCTCGGAATGATTGTGATGTTGAAAGCTTCAAAATACTCTATTACCATGTGTACTTCCTATTGGAAATACTTTAGGTGCACATAATTTCAATGTATGGTTTTCCTTACTTGTCTAACGATGATTTCAAAATCTTTGAAAACCTTTAATTCTTTGATGTTTAAGTCTATGGTTTTCTTTAGCCCCTGTACTAGAGCTTCATACTTGGCAGTGTTGTTTTTGCATTCAAACTCTAGTCTACAAGAGAGGAAATGTTGTTTAACTTTCGGATCAATGAGGATGCACTCTACCCCAGACCCTTCTTGTGATTTAGCTCCATCGAAGTATAAGGTCAAAACATGTGGGAAAAATCTATCATCTTCCTCTTTCTTGTCACTTTCCTCTTTTCCTCTTGTTTCTTCTATGATTTATAATGCAAGTTCTTGGCAGAAGACGGTTTCCTTCGTCGTTGTCGACAATTCCTCTCGAAAAATCATTTCATAGTTTTGAGTAAGAGGGATATCAGATGAGAGAGGGGAGAAGTTATCAAAGTAGGAATGGCAAGAATAATTGTATAGCATAGGGAAATCTGTCGATGAGGGCTCATTTAGGTTTTCTAAGTCAGTGACAGTATGTTTTAGATATCTTTCCTTATCAATTCTGATCATATTTGTGTGTCCCTTTAATGGTAGAAAAAGGTTTTCCCATTCTGTACTGAAGTATTCGTTTAACTTCTTAGACCAATCTTGACTTAATAACAATCCATAAGCTTCTGGGATATCTACTACAATAATATCTATCACTTGCAAAAATTTAGGATGTGTCATTATTCTAATCATTACATCTTTGAGTTCTCCCATGACCTTCACCTGGGTTATGTCTAGTTGTATCACATGTTTGTCACTTTGAGAGGGATTGCATTTAATTTTTTGAAAATAGACAATGGCATAACATTAGAATATGCTCCTGAATCAACCAAACATTTATGGAGGTTTTTGTTGAATACTTCAAATGTTAAAAGGAATGGTGGGACAAAAGGTTTTCCCTTCTTATCCTCATAGAAGGTGTTCACAGTTGGTTTATTCCATGGGTTTGTGCGAGTTAGACTCCCCCCTTGGTCATTGCTTGTTGTAGGATTTTCTACTGACTTTAAATCTTGTAACATAAAGTCCTTTTGTTGAGGGATTATACATATTTCCATAACTGATATATTAGCCTTCAACTTCTTCAAATATTATACTATTGTAATCCATCTTGGGAAATTATCGTGTATGGATGTTTATAGTGTTTATACCAGAAGAAAAAGGTGCTTTCTGGTGATCAAGAGTTACTCTCCCTCCCGAAATTTGGGTCATAGTAATGTCGTTTGTGACAGGTTGACCCCTACTTTGTGTTTTCACAACCAAGGCTTCTGCAGGTGGTTCTTGAACCCCAAACTAGTCATCGGAAGGTATAGCTAGGTCAGGATCCCATATCAACATGGTTGTTTCTTCTGGTGGAGCAATTTCTTCCTGATCAGAAATATTCATACTAGAGCCACTTGATTGTTTGGTCAGGGATACTTCATCTAGAAACCAGTTGGACATCAAATTCATGGCATGCACCCATTAAGGGCGGTCTCTTTTAGGGTGATTCTCTTGGTGATAGTTGCAGAAAGATTCGGATGCTACATTTCCCAGATTGATGTTTAGGTTGGCTGGGGGAGGTTCAATTTCTTTGAATAGTGGATTCCTTTTAAAAGAAGGATTATAGAGCATTTGGCCTTGGTTTCCCTCGCCTGCACTTCTCTTCATGTCTATAATTTTGTTTGATATATTTTCAACTATGCGTTGTAGGTCCTCTATGTCCCCACCTCCATTTTCAAGAGCTTGTTTTGTTTTCTTCCCTGGGGTCTAGTCAACAATAGTCCTCTCATGGGAGGAGGTTGAACTTATTTCTTAAATAAGGAGACCTGGCCTTCTTTACATCCCTTCATTTGGAAGTCTATGGTTTTGGCTTCTTCAAAATTCTCAGCTAGGGTTAGTTTCGTAACACTCTTCACGAACATGGAAATAGAAGCTGGGAGAGCATTAGTGCAGACTTCGATTTGCAATTCCTGAGTGGGTTTAGCCTTGGGCTAGAATTTGTTCAATATGGTGGTGAATCTTTGATTAAAGTCTTTGACCCTTTCCTTCGAACTCATGGTGGCGGCGAACAATTCAGCCATCAAAGATCTTGTAGTAGTTTCTTTTGCAAGTTTATCTAGAAAGTCATTTTAAAAATCTGTCCAACTAATTATGGATCCTACAGGTAAGTTAAAATACTACTTGGAGGATGAATTCTCGAAAGTGTAGTGGAAAATCCTGCAAACTACATCTTCATGTTGGACATTCATGAGTCTGATAGCTAGTATGAATTTCTTAATATGGTCTTTAGGTAATCTTGAAGTGTCAGGCAACGTTATGTACTCATTTGAGGATGGCCAGAGAATCTATGGAAAACCAAGGTTGATTATTATCAGGTGAGTTTCCCCTTTCTTCATCATGGTCATGGTTATCTTCCATGTCTTCAGATCCTGAGTTGAACCATTCTTCTTCCTAAAAATTGTTGGGCTCAGAGAAGTTACTGGATGGTGTATCGGGGATTAGATTAAGAGGATGTCTGATTTTGGTGAGGGAGAAATATATTATGTCTTCTATTGTGTGCACAAGAACCTAGTCTGTGGATTCGACCACTAGTCTGCTTATTTTTTTTCTTCGAGGAAGTAATGGAGCTAATGGAAACACATCGATCTGTTGGGCATATTCTCTTGTGATTCTTCTGAATTGATTCAATTCCTCATGAGGAAGAGCGTAAGGTATATCATGGAATATGTGTTCTTCCTTAGGATGCGGTGAGTTACTCATTTCAGGAGTACTCAATGTGTGTGGGTTGTCTTGGGAATGACTAGCCATGCATGTGGGCTATTTTGAATCTACAGGCTATCTGAAATATTATGTGAAATATATATTCAACCATTCATTATTTAGTCCCTCCTTCTAGTGCCAATTCTGTTGAGGGGTCCTAAATCCATTTAACACAATAGAAGGAACCAAACCTGCCACTGAGGCCCAATTAGATTCAGTAATGTTTAATACTGGAATGGTTCTCCAAATCTTGCAATCAGGCCAAAATAATCCATGGGCTTTACGTTCTCTTGTGAAGGCTTTCTAATTCAATTCAAAAATTCCCTTTTTTATGTTTTTTGTTAGTGTAAGTTTTAAACCTATGAAGTAAAGCAGTGCATATAGATTCTTAAGAAAAACATAATTTAATCAATGGCTCATTCACATAGTACTCAGAGATTTATACTGGAAACCCTCAGCCGGGAAAACCTTTCTTATATTCATTATATCAAATTTCACCATTCACTATAAAATATATATAAAATGTTTTTAGTTATTTTGTAGATACCGAAAACCTAATCCCTTAATCCGGGATTAATTTACAAAACTATTAAAAATAGCAAAAACTGCCCAAAAAAAATATTTCGAGGCATTGCCCCAGGCTACTGCCCATTTCCAAATGTTGGACATAACCAAGGGGGGGAATACCTTCCCCCACCTTGGGAACCCCCTAGGAAAGCGACCAATGCACATGACAAAAAGAGCACTACTAGAGGGATCATCAGAAATAGTTTTCATATCTGACGTGCCCACACACACACATGCAAAGAATATAACACTTACCCAACATTCTCCCACTTGTTGTTTTCTTTGCATCCAGGGGTCCAAGGGATTATAGTCAACAAACCAGGGCAACAGTTCCCATTGTTACGCTACACCATGAGAAATTTTCTATGCTCATAGACTTTGTCAATGAATCTGCAACATTATTCAAAGTGTCAACCTTTTCCAGCAACACCTTCTTTTCCTCAACCATGTCTCTCACAAAGTGATATTGAACATCAATATGCTTTGTCTTTGAATGATAAGCTGGGTTCTTTTCTAGGAATATTGCACTCTGACTATTATAATTTATCTCACTGCTTGTTGTACCAACCCAATACCTAAACATAATCTTTGTAACCATATTGCTTCCTTGCTTTCATGAGTGGCTGCCATGTATTAAGCTTCTATAGTTGAGAGTGCCACTACAACCTGTCTTTTGCTCATCCAACTGATTTCTCCTCCAAAAAGGTTAAACACATACCCACTTGTAGATCTTCTGCGATCTATATCTCCATCCCAGTCTGCATCAACAAAGACATGTATGTCCACCACTCTTTCCAATCACGGTCTTCCTTGGTAGCACATTCCATAATTGGTAGTTCCACACAAATACCTGAAGACCCTCTTTACTGTTGTCCCATGCTCCTTCCCTGGTTTTGACATATACCTACTCAAAACTCCCACTGCATGTGCAATGTCTAGTCTAGTTTAGACCATTGCATACATCAAACTACCAACTGCACTGGCATATGGAACATGGGAAATGTCCTCTTCTTCTTCCTATGTCTTGGGACACTGATATGCAGATAACGTTACACCTATAGGAATAGGAACCTTGATCTCTTAACTTCCATCCATATTAAACCTCTGCAATATCGTCTCAACATATTTTCTCTGATTTAACCATAGTTTCCGGTTTGCATGATCTCTTTTAATTTCCATTCCCATAATTAAGTTAGCAACACCGAGATCCTTCATGTCAAATTTGGAGGATAGTTGCTATTTCACCTCCTTGATAACATCCATGTTATTTCCTACCAACAACATGTCATCAACATACAACACTACATAAATGAAGTGATTACCAACCTACTTGGAATATACACAGTGATCAGCCCTGCTTCTTACAAATCCCAATCCAATGATGTATGTGTCAAACTTTTTGTACCACATCCTAGGTGATTGCTTCAGACCATATAGTGACTTCTTTAGCTTATAGACCAACTCTTTATTTCCCTTCACTACAAACCCTTTTGGCTAATTCATGTAGATTTCTTCTTCCAGATCCCCATGTAGGAATTTTTTCTTCACATCCATCTGTTCCACTTCAAGATCAAAGGCAGCAGAAACAGATAAAATAATTCTAATAGAAGTTAACTTAGCAACAAGAGAAAAAATATCATGATAGAAATGGAAGTTTTGTTGGGGAGGCCATGGAATTTTGATATAAATTTCATTCATGATGGGAGAAAAAATAATTATACCTTGGAGAAGAATGGTAGGACACACTATTGTAGGAAAATCTCCCTGCGGACAGGTAGATCTCCTCAAAAAGATAGACTCTTAACTCTAATACAGAAAGTGATTATCATGGTCATTGACTTCCTTTTAGATCTAGGTGGACTAGTGTGTGAGGGGGAAGGAGAAGAGAAGTACCTATAACCGACATTTTTCCCTGCACGACTCGAGTTGAGCTCCAATCTTTCACTCATCGATGAATCCTGTAGACAAACAAAGTACGACCACTTCGTACTCTATCAAGATTAATCTGAAATAGAGATATCTACTAAAGAGACAAATTCATGTGAGATTGAACATGAACTAGAAAGAAACAGGCCAAGCAAATCATATTAATGAGGACAAGAACGTTATTTACAGTCGTAGATAGAATGCGACAGTTCTTCCAAGTCCTCTTTGTCTAACCCTTGCTCAAGAGATTCACGATCAGAATGACGATAGCTTCACCATGTGTTCCCTATGAAATCATAGGTCTCATCCTTCAAATCCTTCTCTGTTCCAACACCACTTATGAGATCATAAGTCTGGTGTAATTCTACATTTCCATCCCCCTTTCACCATAAGAAAGCCTGCTTATATAGCCTTGGAGAGGCTCAACCAATTGAGATATCCTTGGGGTAAGTTGAGGATTTTCCTCCTTCATTTAAGGATCTACCCTAAGATCATGGCTAGACTAGGGATTCGAATCCAACTACCTTCCAAGATTGAAAGGATCCTTCCCCCATTCACCTCAACAACTTAACTACTGCCCATAATAGGCAGCACTCCCTCAAAAGGGCCATCAGAGCACTGTAGCGCTCCCCAGTAGGCTTAAGGGGGGTGCCAACACTCCCTAAACACACTAGCGCTCCCCTAGAAGGGTTGATAGAGCTTTATAGCACTCCCAGAAAGTGTGAGGGGGGGCGCCATCACTCCAGGAGAGGTATAGAGGAGCGCTCTCCTCCAAAAACTTAGTTTTTTGGCTTCTTTCAGATGGCAAGAGGTTCATAAGCCCAGTTAATCATTCCTCCTCTTCCAAATCAAGTGTTTGATGTGTGTCAAGTGTCTTCTTGATGTCGTTATAGGAATGACATAGGCATCATGACAGTATGCTTTCCTTGACACTTTCAACACTTGTGACACTTACGATGACGACACTTGTGACACTATTGAAGTGAGTAATTTTGATGTGTAACACACACATGTTACTACCAATAGAGGAAAATAAAGTAAAATAAGAATCCAAAACAAGTATACTTCTCATAAGTGGGAAGGAACTCCTTATTGAAGTTTAGAAGGAACAAGAGATGCAATTTTCTATCATGAGGAAGCCCAGAGTCATCCTTACAAGCACTTTTGTGGATGATATGCTTGACGAAATTCAAGCGTTGTTAGAGAATTTTGTTTTCATAGTAGTGGATGAGTTACCTATCTCATTTTCACCCATCAGGAGCATCAAGCATCACATTGATCTCATACTAGGAGTGATATTCTCATACAAATAAACATACAAATTGACACCTCAAGAGAATGAGGAGGTAAAGAGACAAGTCCATGATTTGATGGACAAAGGGTTAGTCAGAGAAATCTTGAGTCCATGCATAGTACCAATTGTGTTAAGTCCGAAAAAGGATGGAGGATGGAGAATGTGTATAGACTGAAGAGTCATAAACAAGATCACCATTAGGTACATATTTCCTTTACTGAGGATGGACGACTTAACAGATTGTTTGAGTGGAATTTTTTTTTTTTCAAAGATAGATCTAAAGAGAGGATATCACCAAATAAGGATGAGGGAAGGTGATGAGTGGAAAACAACCTTCAAAACAAATGAAGGGTTGTATGAATGGATTGTTATGGCATTTGGATTAACAAAGTACCTGAGTAGTTTTATGAGGCCGATGAATGAGGTATTAAAATATTTCATTGATAAGTTTGTGATCGTATATCTGGATGACATATTAGTCTTCAGTAAAACAAAAGAAAAGCATTTGAGGCATTTAACATTAGTGATGAGAAGATTACAATGGGAGAAGTCGCTGTTAAATCTGAAGAAGTCCTCTTTTATGAAGACATAACTCATTTACTTGGGTTTTGTAATATCTTCAAATGAACTGAAGATGGATCCAGATAAGGTGAGAACAATCAAAGAATGGCCATTGCCAAGAATCATATTTGAGGTGAGAAGCTTCCATGGATTAGCAAGTTTCTATCGGAAGTTCATTAGAAATTTTAGTGGTATATGTGCACCAATATTAGATATAGTGAAGAAGAGACACACATATTTTAAGTGGACAGAAGAAGTTAAGAAAATATTCAGGATACTAAAGGAGAAGATAACAAAACAATTTATTCTGGTATTGCCAGATTTTAGGAAGACATTT
>ML802317.1:0-15641 GCA_009831015.1 Picea engelmannii
CGAACAATACACCTCAAATATTACCAAGGGAAAGAAAAAATCAAGATGATCAAAAGGTTTTCCCTCCTTTCCAGAATAATGTGGTAGATGAGCAGGAGGATGAAGATGATACAAAAGATGATTCTGCAGTTCCCCTAAATGATTATGAAGCATCTCCTATTCATGTGACACAACATGATTATAAAGATACTTTGATTTTGAACCAGTTTGAGGAAGGGGATGATGATGAGATTATCCAAAATGAACCTAAAAGGAAGAAGTACAATCTCATATCTAGTTCAAATACACCTAAAGTGGATACACCTGTTTCCACAAAGAAGGCCAGTACTCCTATTAAAACAAGAATTATCAAAGGAAGTCCCAATATTCAGGCTGATCAACCAATGAAACAACCTACCAAGGATAGTACTACTGACATAAAGGAACCATAAAGAAATGTTTCTTCTTTCAGTTTAGAACACAAAATCAACAAAATCAAGATTTCAGTGCCATTGTTAGAAATCATGAAAACATAACCCTTCAGAAAGATTGTTCTCAAGGATCTACAGTCTCCAGCTCAAGTTACCTTTTCAGATACAGTCAATCTAGAAGATGAAAACCCTATTGTAACTATTGGTCCTCACATTGAAGACATAATTGATGCCTCTCCTCCATTCTACATTTCATTAAATATCCATGACAAGATATTCCACAACTGCCTAATGGATTCTTGTGCCTCTCATAATGTCATGCCTAAGGTGGTGATGCAAGAATTAGGGTTGGACATTACTAGACCATATCATGATCTATATTCTTTTGAATCCAATAAAGTCAAATGCCTTGGAGTTATGAAAGATGTGGTTGTTACTCTTTCCCAATTACCTATGAAAAGTGTGGTATTAGAAGTTATTGTGGCTAACATACTGCCAAAATTTGGAATGCTTGTTTCAAGATCTTGGGCCAAGAAGGTAGGTGGTATTCTATAGATGGACCTTAGTTATGCAACCATACCTGTTTTTGGTGGGGAACAACAGAGATTATACAGAGAAGTAAGATTGGCTTAATTGGTAAGCGATCATAATAATCCCACTAATCATCCCATATATGCTGTAGAAGATGATCTTGGTTCTATTTTTCATATGAGTGATGAAATGGTAGAAGTATCAGTTAGGAAGACAACAACTACAGTTGAAGACAATGAAGATAATTTTGTTTGGAAAATGTATTTTGATGGAGCATGTTCAAGAGAAGGTTCTGGAGATGGGATTGTATTCATTTCCCCTACTAAGGAGGTTATTCCTATGTCATATAAACTTGAATTTGACACCACCAATAACATAAGTGAGTATGAAGCCTTGTTGTTAGGTTTGAAAGCTGTTAAAGATATGGGTATAGATAAGCTTTCTATTTTTGGAGATTCAGAACTAATTATTCACCAGATTAAGAATATATATCAAACCAAACAACAAAGGTTGAAACAATATAGAAATGAGGTGTGGGATTATGTAGATAATTTCTTCTTGGAATTCAATATTACTTTTTTGCACAGAAATTTAAATCAACAAGATGACTCTTTGGCACTTGCATCTAGCAACTTTAAAACTCTAATGTTCCCTAATCTGAAGTTTGAAGATGAGGTCAAACATAGACTCTCAATACCAGATAATATAAAACATTGGCAGGTCTTTAAGGATGATGAGGAAATTCAAAGATTCTTGAAAACTATTGAAGAGTTTTCTAATATTTCAATAGATCAGGATGATGAGGATGATGAAGTAGAGGTACATGTTGTAGGTGTTCTTCAAGACAATGTTGCTGGGCAAAAAATTATTGAACTGAAGACAAAACATTTTCCTAAAGGTTTGGTTCCACTAGAGAGGTTGTTCGATCACAATAATGTTTCTAGGAAGGTTGTTATCCAAATAGAAGAAACAGATGTAGTGGACTACAACATCAGTTCAGATACAAATCCCAGGTTAGTCAAAATATCTAGAAAATTGTCACAGAAGAAGAGAAGAGCATATGTTGAATTAATGAAGCAATATTCAGATATATTTGTCTGGTCTTATGAATTTTTGAAAGTGTTTGATACAGAGATAATACAACACAAAATTCCTCTAAAACCTGGGTCTAAACCTATTAAGAAAAAGTCCAGGCAATTTAATACTCTACTGTTACCTATAATAGAGAAGGAGATGAAAAGGTTATTAGAAGATAAAATCATAGTGCCACTGAGATACTCAGAGTGGGTAGCCAACCTTGTATCTATCAAGAAGAAGAACAAAGAGATAAGGCTCTGTGTGGACTTTATAAATCTGAATAGATGCTCCTTGAAATACAATTATCCATTACAAAAAATGGATCATATCTTGTAGAGAGTTGTTGGTGCAAAGAGGATCTCTATGCTTGATGTATACTTAGGGTATAATCAAATATCATTAGTGGAAGAAGACAAAAAGAAAACAACATTCACTACCCCCTGGGGTACTTTTATGTACGAAAAGATGCCCTTCAGATTGATGAATGCAGGAGCCACATTTCAAACTGCTATGGATATTGCTTTTATTGGTGAAAAATATAGGTTTGTAGTTATTTACCTTGATGACATCACTATATTTTCAGCATCTAATGAAGAACATTTACAACACATGAAGAAGACTTTTGAGAAATGTAGAAGGTATGGCATTTCACTTAATCCTAAAAAATCACACTTCGCCATGGAGGAAGGAAATATTTTAGGAAATATTGTTTCCCTTGAAGGTATTAAAATAGATCTCAAAAGAGTAAAGGCTATCCAATAGATAGACATTCTGAGAAACAAGAAGTCTATTCAGTTCTTCATTGGTAAAATTAATTTTTTAAGGAGGTTTATACCTAATTTCGCAGAGATTATCAAATACATTACTCACATGTTAAAAAAGGATGCAGAAATTAAGTGGATACCAGAAGCTAAAAAATCTTTTGAAAGAATCAAGTAGGATCTTGTTCAAGCCCCTGTTCTCATTAGTCTAGATTACTCTAAGGGATTCATGATTTTGTCATTTGCATCAGAAAATACCATATTTATTGTTCTTCTGCAAAGAAATGAACAAGGACATGAGCAACCCATCTCCTTCTTTAGTAAAACTCTCAAAGATTATGAATTGAAGTATGATATAGTGGAGAAACAAGCCTATGCCCTGGTAAAGACTCTGAAATTCTTCAGATTATATGTTCTTCAATCAGATATTACAACTTATGTCCCAAGAAGTGCAGTAAAATAAATCTTGGTTCAGCCTAACTGTGAAGGAAAGAGAGGGAAATGGATAACAAAAATCTTGGACTATGATGTCACCATAAATCCTACTCAGCTGATAAAAGTTCAAGGCCTTTCCAAATTAATGACATAATCTAACTGCAAGTCAATTGGGTTGTACCATCTTTCAGACAAGACACATGATTCTTCTTTCCAGATTCAAGAAACAAATTCACAGGTAAATAACAAGTATGTTTCTTCACCATGGTACAAAGATATCGTATTTTTTCTACTGAATTTTCAATCTCCCCTAGAGTTGGATAAATCAAAATTCAGATCACTAAAGTTAAGGGCAGTAAAGTATTGCATTATTGATCTTATTGCATTATTGCATTATTGATCTTATTCTGGAAAGACCCTAATGGTTTTTTGTTAAGGTGTGTTGATGAAAAAGAAGTTGATTTTTTTTTTTATGATCGACATCATGGTGTGTGCGGAGGCCATCACCATTGGAAGGCTACTTCCTTAAAGATTCTTAGGGCAGGCTATTACTGACCAGTTCTATTCTCAAATATTTTTGCTCAGGTCATGGCATGTGAACCCTGTCAGAAATTTTACGGAAAGCAGAAACTTATGTCTCTGCCTCTAAAACCAATCATCACTCATGGACCATTCCAACAGTGGGGCTTGGATTTCATTGAAGAAATCAATCCTTCATCTTCAGGACAACATAGATGGATTCTTATAGCCATGGGTTACTTTACAAAGTGGATCAAATCAATTCTGACTCGGAATGCAACATACAAGGTAATCATGGAATTTCTAGAAGGATATATTTTTTCCAGGTTTGGTTGTCCTAAAAAACTAGTCACTGATAATGCACAGGATTTTAAATCGAATTCCATGATTGAATTCTACAATAATTATAGTATCAAACTGATTCATTCAACTCCCTACTACCCCCAAGGGAATGAATTGGAAGAATCTTCCAATAAGACTCTGATAAGGATTATCAAAAAACTACTGGCAGAAAATAAAAAATCATGGGATTCCAAGTTAAAGTTTGCCCTATGGGATGATTGTATTAGCAACAAGAAGTCTATTGGGACCTCTCCTTTCCATATGGTATATGGGATAGAAGTTATTCTTCCAACTCAATTGGGCCTTCCAGTTGTAAATTTTTTACAAGAAGAGTTAGAATAACCCAACGATATCCAAAGGAGAATTTTTTAGATGATTGAAGTTCAGTAGGTCAAAGAATAGGTGAATCAGAAAGATTCTTCTCACCAGAGCAAAGTCAAGGCTACATTCGATAAGGGAACTAAGAAAAATATTTTCAATGAGGGATATTTGGTTTTAAGGTGGGATGCCAGGATAGAGGATAAAGAAAAACATGGTAAGTTCGATAACCTATGGTATGGTCCTTTCAGAATAGCTAAGGTAATGGACAGTAACACTTTTCTCCTGCATAATTTAGACAACACATAAACTTTTGGAGGCCCAGTGAATGGGAGGTTCTTGAAGCACTATTTTCTCTAAAGACTCATCAGGTTTTCATTTAGTACAATAGGTTTTGTTTTCAATAAAGACTCCATATAACCAATGGACTTGTTTTTATAGTTATGCTGTGAATAAAGACTGACAGATGCAGGGAGATCAGTGAATCAAAAATAAAGGAAAAGGCATTGGTCTGGAGTTCTTAGAGTTTATTATCAAAACTCCATCCCCATAAGGAGCCAATGTTAGTCTGTAATTATTGTTTTTTTTATTTAGTGAGAATCCTAATCCCAAACCCTTCCTACCTGAAATTCGTTAACTGCTTTCATTTGATTTTAATCATTTTTTTTAGCTTGTTATGGCTTGCATTTCATCTTTCTGGATATTTCTTTAAGTTTGGAGTTTTAAGCCATGGTTTTAAATGATGTGTCACTTCATATGCCTATTTGAACTTTGCAAGTTCAAATTATGCTAAGTCATTAAAAGCGCTACTAGAATAATGTTATTCCCATAGCACAAATATGATCATGCCTTAATATGTGCTTGCCACCCAGATTCTGTTATGATTACCCAGATCATGGAATGAAAGTTTGCATGTGTCTCACAATGGCTCCTGAATCATTTGATGATTCAAACCGTTACATGATCGGATTTCTCTGTACCTGCAGAGGACTCATTTCAAATCATCAAATTCCCAATGATCATTATTTGAACCTGTCATTCATCTGTCTAATTTTGCTGAATTTTAGGCGGAGGTGTTTTCTCGTAAGAACAGTTATATACTAACAGATTGCAGGTGGAAATTTTGAAATATGAACAATGCTAGTTATATAATTGTGTTTTTTATGGCACCTAAAAGGAGCGGACAAGTGGTCAGATTAGAACTCTAGGGTGGTGAACTCCTCGAAGATTATCCTCAGATGTCTCAAAGTTTTAGAGATGTTGGTTGGTTCGGATTCCTTACCACTTTCCAAGGTCACAACAAATAGGTTTCTATGGAGTTTTCACTGAAATTTGATGGTTACAAAGTGGAGATTGGGAAACTGCTAATGTTGGTGACAGAACAAACAATTGTCAAAGCTTGCAAATTGGTGGTTGGAGGAGAACAATGGTGGAAGAAGGAGCATGTGGTTACAGAGTTTGTTAATCAATTCTTGCTTCCAGATAAGCAAAATCCAAATTGGACAAAAGGAATTCCTCACAGCTGGATCAGACCAGAATGACACACTGCTATGATCGTTATCCACAGGTATATTACCTGTGAAGGTAGATTCTCACTAATTTATATATATCACATTAGGTTATTGATGCATCTAAATGGCGATTATCCTTTAAATCTACCTTACTTTCTACTGAAAATCTTGACAAAGATGTAAAAAAGAGTGTAGTCACTCTCCTCCAATGCAAAAAGCAACCTGTTTCATCAAGTCTTAATTGAGAATTTAGTTGTGTCTTCTTTAAGAGAAATACAAAAATCCTGAAGTCGGCTCATACAATCCTTAAATCATGACCCACAATCCAGCAAACAAAAGAAAGGCAAAGGAAAAAGAACTATCACACGAAAACAAAATATTTCAATTGATGAAACCCCTGTCAAGGAATAAATGGCTGCTATCAGAGTGACGAGGAACAACATAGGTAAAAGACTGAAATTGGATCCAGAAATTGAAATGTTTTCTAAGGAAGATGTTAAAGGGGAAGAAGATTCAGATGAAGATTTTGATATTCAAACTATAACCAAGCACGAATTTCCATCAACCAGTAAAAAGGGCCCTATAGTCAAAAGAACAAAGAATAAAGGTGTGCTTGTGTCTCAAAAACCTACAAGGAATTCTACTAGGGTTACCAAAAAATACAGGTTGAAGTCCAAAGCCATGTTCAATCCATCGATCAAAGAAGAAAACGTCATATTTATAGAAGATCACTCTGAAGATGTCGAAGAAGGTACCAGGAAAAAGGAAACATGAACTCCACTGCATAAGAAACCAACAAAGAAAGGTAAATAGCTTGCATCATCATCTACAGGACCTCTAACAAGAGCTACAACCAGATTGGCAAAAGCTAAAGTAATTGCTGAAGATATCAGTGAGATCCCTGAGAATAAAAAGGGTTACCTTGTAGATTCAAATCACCTATCAGATATGCCTGAAGCCATGGGTTCAACAAGTTCTGATGAATATCACAACTTAGGATTGGTTTCTAAATACCAAGTTAAAATGAGATAACCCAAGGTTACCTTAAATATTAATGAGACTACGCCCTCTGAAGAGTTCCTCGAATTCAGGGTTAAAGTCAAAACTGATAGAGAAAGGATCAAGAAACTCCATAAGACAGTGAGACAATTGAAGAAAGGAAAGGCACATATAGAACAATGGAATGCTTGTCAGCAATAAAGGATTCAAGGCTTCAAGAAGAATAAGAAAGAGAAAAGGGAATTGCTCAAAGAGATCATAGAAATAAACTTCAAACTCTATTGGCACAATGTCGTGCTTACCACAAAACTCAAACAAAAAACTGCCAAAGTTACTGTTGTTATTATATCCTAAAGGTTTCAGGAAAATTGCTACAATCATAATTTTGATGTTTTCTAGGAAATATGGTAGTGTCTACTCATTTTAGCCTATGAAATGCAAATACCTCGAAATGTATGAATAGATCAAACTAATCCCTATTTTGTAGAATCGAAGGTAATGCTGGTAAAATCATATGATATTAAGCTCTTGAGAAATGATCTATTTTTGGAATGGAAATGCTCTTTTTGAGCTAACCTCCCTACTAGATAGATGCTATCTAGATCTAGTCATTAAATACACTCTAGAAAATAGGATTGAGGGTTTTGGGGTCTAGTTTAAATAGGTAGAGGAAAGACTCTGTTATGGTCGAAAAATTGTAGATCCAAAGGACTTATGTTGAAATTCCTTGTAAGGCATTACTATTCTATTTGACACTTAATAGCAAAGGCACATGGATGGTTAAACACTCTTTTCTACTCAGTTTTCTTTATTCATACTTGAATTCATTATTTAGATTTCAATGCATTTGTTTCTTGATTGTTAATTAATACAGTGAAGGATTTACTGTGGAAATTATTTTCAAGTTTTGATTTCAAGTGGATGGTCTTGTTTCTTTATGATATTTTGAGACAAGAATTTCTGTGAAGTTGACAAATTGAAGGCTTCATCCTCTCTTTTTCTTATTGGTCTAATCTATCTATGTGACTCCCTTTTATTCAGTCAATGGGATATACTATGTTTTGATTTTGATTTTCATATTATGTTGTCACCTTGAGCCAGTTTTCAACCACCTTATTCAAAAAACCAAATCATAAAAACCTTAAAAACACATTGCAATAAACCGATGATGCCCTAGCTTGCCCCCTCATAGTCAGTGCAACTTTAGGGACTAACAAAAGATAAGCCTAGTACCCATCAGGTAATGTATAAATGAAAATGAGTTTTTGAGGGGTCAAATGGATAAGACTAAAAAATGACAATGTTCTAACTAAAAAATATGGGCTAGCATGCACGACATATCAAGGTCTTGACTAACTTCAATCAATAAGTGGGAGTAAATTTGAACAGAGGGAATACTTTAGTGAGAAGAATGTAGAGGTTGTTGTAAACACCAGATCTGCAAACAACCTAAAGAAGAAAAACTCTAACATGAGATCTTCTTGAGTTCAAAGTTTAAGGACACTAAAGAAACATCATAATAGTATTATAATCAAACATACATCATAATACCACCACAAAAATTGATGTGAATCATTCAAGCATGAACACTTCAACATCAGAGGAAAATAAGATGGAATAAGAAAACGGATTTCTATTAACCAAGAAGTATCGAATCAAGTACATAACCAGTACACAATAACTTTATCAAAATATTATAGTATAAGGGAGCCTAGCTCAACCATCTGAACCTGATAAAGAATTCAGACTACCTATTTATAACAAAAGGGGAGGCCACAACTGGAGGTATGATCTGGCCTTCTTCTCATGAAAATATCTAAGAAGTTATTCCATCTAACAACTTAACTAACAACTGTGCTATAAAAGGGGAAAATGTTGGTCACTGATCCAACCAATCTTTGAACTAAATTGATCTCCCTTTGATGCGCAAATATTTTCCTGCCAAGTGTCCTTTAAGGGAATGTAACTGTCATCATGCTGCCAGCTATTGTCTCTACAATTCTCCACATCATCAGCTATTCATAAAGATGCTAACTCGACTCTCCTTGATTCCTAGTATCTGTTGGTAGCATCATTTGGTAGTGCAGTTTGTAGTGCCTTTACCAAATTTCCTGTGTTTTTGTAGCGCAACCTCCAAAATAGAAAAGATGAAAAGGTAGCGCCAAGCATATGTTTCTTCTGTGCAAAATTCAACCTCTATCAAAATTTCGGTAGCGCCCGCTTGTGTTTCTTGTCAAAATTTCAGTAGTGCCCGCCTGTGTATCCTATCAAACTTTTGGTAGTGCCCGCCTATATAATTCAATTGAACGTTGACAGAATTGGTAGCAACCTTAGGTATTAGCAGTGCCATTAGTTTTAGGCAATTTGGCAATGTTATAGGTAGAATATTGGTGGAACATCAAAAATAGACTATTACATAGCACCATAATGCTATGGAATGTATGCGCTACTACTGTTGATTCTTTATGAAAACCCAAAACTCTGAACAGTAAGTACTAGAAGCATGTATATCCTGTATAGGTGGAAGATGTAGTATTTCATCAATGGATTATCTTTGCAAAAAGGGGCCATATTAAAAAATGGAGCTCACCTTTCACCAGTTACTTCATTAACCTGACACTTCTTCTTATAGAAGGAGGACTTCCCTTTGGCACAACATGATTATTCTCTTTAACAGTGGCGGGATTCTTCTTTGGAGCTATGCTCTCCTTGGTTGTTGGTTTCTCCTTTTCAATAGTAGCTTCAACCAATACATTCAAGTTCCTTTGATCCATTTCATATTGGAATAGTTGCAGTTCAACTTTGAGCTTTCTATTCTGATATTGAAAATCTTTGTTTTGCCTATAGAGGTCCTTGAGCTGCCTATGAAGAGGTTGGAATATTCTTGCTACAAATCTTGCTAGATCAAGAGTGTGGTTGTAGCCTTCCATGAGTTCTTTCATCTGAACCCTCTCAGACATGGATTTTGGTTTCAAATGAGCCACCTCCTTCCTAGCATACCTGATTTTCCTGATTAATATTTTGAATGTATGGCTACTAGGTGGAGTAGTGATGTGAACAGTCTCAAAAATATTTCTTATGGATTCCTATTCTTGCTGCACAAGAATTTATTCTTCTAACTCAACAAGCTTCTTAATGCCTTTTTCTTTCTATTTCTTCTTCTTTAAATGGAGACCTTTGGTAGGACCTGTCCTTCAACTGCCTCTTTAAGAGATGATGACCTTGTGAAAGGCCTTCTCACCTTGGTGATGATTGTTGAAGGAGATAAGGAGAAGTGTAGCTTCTTCCCTTTCTTTGTTGTATTCTTAGTAGAAGAAGGGACCTCTTCTAACTTTGGTGCAAGAGGGTGTGAAGGATTTCTCTATGGAGAATGATAGGCCTCCTCCTCAGTTCTTGCGACCTCCTTGATGGCTTTTTGAGCTTGAACATGAACTCTACTATTTATTTTCTTGCTAGTGCCTGAGGTGGATGGAAAAGGGCTTGCTATCTGCAACTGAGGAGTAGATGCTATGTCCAACTTCATGTGGGAAGTAGCAATGAAATGCTCCCATGAGATATCCTTCTTATTTAATTCTTTAGAAGCCAAAATTCTAATCAACCCATAATGAAAGATGCTGGTATCCACAGCCTTTGACTTAGATTGAACCATGTCTGACATCTTGCTTATGCTCCTTAGCAATTACAAGGGAAAGTTCATTTCAAATTTTCCAGTAAAATGCAACAGAAGCCTTATATGGTATTGGTATAGTGTATTGAACCTCCCTTAACACGTAAAGTACCTCTGAATGATCCTCAATATCTTATCAAATTCCCCAACCAGATGATTTCTTGGCACCCCTTTGGAAAGATTGTTAGTTTGATATTCAGGCTTAAGGAAATATTTGGCATAGGTTGCATCTATGGTCATGGATTTAAACCAGCTCTCAGCAATGATAGGGATCCCTGTAGTAGTTGAAATGGAGCTCTCAGACACCTCAAATTCTATGTCCCCTACCTTGGTCTTCGGGCCATCAAAATGTAAGGAAAACTTCCTTGTCACCTCAGGATGACCTCTTTGCATATTTTGGTAGAAAGAGAGGCATCCCACCCTTTGAAAAACTTCTATATCCATGGGCTCTGCCTAGAATAGATGCATGTCTATAGGATTAGTTCTAACCACATTACCTCCCTTGTGTGACTTCTTCTTCTGAGGAGTCTCCATAGTTTAGGATCAAAATATTTAGGGCTATAGATTGGTGATAAACAGGAGGGTCAAAGAGTCAGACCTCAAGTAAAGAATGGTTGCTCCTTTTCAAGAATTTCCTTAATTCAGACTAGTTGCTAGATTAGGAAAGACTGACTATGAAAATATCTCCCTTGAATGTGTACATATAGGAATACTAAGGAAAAACATATAATGAAGGGATACCTTGTGATTGACTTTGAAAACTGGTTGAAACAACAGAACTCAACTGACAGAGGAGGTAAGGGAAAAAACAACATCGTTTCAGTAGCGTCTCTGGGTAGCACACTGCACATGCAAAAGATAAGACTTGCTTGGACACTGAGAGCTCAAGGGAAATTGTGGGAAGGTGTATCAAAACCAATAAATAGGTGGTGGGATATATATATTTTATTGGAGCGAAAAATGATAGGATGGTGTGAAGAAAAGATCACCTCCAGCTATGCAGGCACAATGGATACTAAAATATCGATCGCTAATTTCTCCTTGAAATGGATATGCAGAGGGGGAAAGAATGTGGAACACATGGAGGATAAAGACAACTTGAAGCTTCAGCAAGATCTTAGGAAAGTATCACGAGAAACCCGACCTCCAAATCCACCTCAGCATCAGATCTAGTAGCATTGCTGCCAACTAGTCGAAACTGGTAGTTTGTGTAGCACAATAGTTTGAGTTTTCAAAATTTGAAAACCATTAGAAGAGCTCATAAATAAGAAACCTTGAAAGCATATTTTAACCACCCATGGAACTGAAAACAAGGAAGATATGACATCAGAGCCATAACCAAAAATCATGGTAAAATATGATGGACAGTGAGTGTGCTACGAAAATTCCTGATACGTTGGCAGCGCTCCCTTTCAAAAATTGATTTGAACAGTAATCAAAGTACAAACGGGACAACAAGGAAAGGTTATGAGGGCATGAGTGAGGAAAGTGGTAAGTCAAGTCAGGCTTATCGTGGAGTGAGTCGATCCTAGTGCCAAGTCATGAAGGGGATCAAAAGATAGGTCATAAAAAACAGTCCCGAGTCAAAGATTTGTGTGACGATCAAAACATAAGTCATGACTTAACCTTTATTTATCAAGGGAACCTAAATAACATGATTTTAAGGGGATAAATCAAAAATCAAAATATAAGGGCTTAGGGGAAAAAATAAAACTAAAGGCTAAAGACCCAAGGAAACCTAGTGTGATAACATTGGCTCCATAGGGGATGGCATGCCCCCTGCAAGCTGCCAAGAACGAGTAGATTCAGTGCCTTATCATAGGGATATGGGGTCAGTTATTAAATCAAAAATAAAATAAAGATTATATTTACAATGGCATGAAAAGCCACTCATGGCTCAAGCAAAGTATTTTTTCAGAAAATGCCCATTGACAAGGCCACCAAAAACTTCTTCATCCTCCATATTCTGCAACTTGAAAGTGTTATTAGAGAATACCTCATAAATTTTGAAGGGACCGATCCATAAAGCTTCAAATTTACCTTGCTTTCCTTTGTATTTCTTTCATGCATCCAACTTGAGCACCAGATCACCCAGTTGGAAATCCTCTTTATTCACTTTCTTATCGAAATCCTGCTTAATCTTTTGTTGATGATCATGTGCTTTATCCATAAGCTGATCTTGAGTCTGCTGCACTTCAACCAGATGTTGAATCCTTATGATCATATCATCTGGCTCCCCTTGGTAATCTTGGAAGAATTTTTCCACATGCAAGGCGAGCTGAGAAGGAAAAATGGCCTCAACTCCATACATAAGTTGGAAAGGATAAATACCAAGGGATCTCTTTGTTGTCACTCTGTCATCCCACAAAGAAAACTTGAGCTTTGAATCCCATGATTTTTTTTTGTACTCTAATAGCCTTTTGAAAATATTTATAAGGCTTTTGTTAGAGGACTCTGCAAGCCCATTTCCTTAGGGGTAGTAAGGGGTAGATTTAACCAATGTGATTCCAAACTGCTCACAGAACTAAATCAATGGTTCATACTTGAACGATGCATCATTATCAGTGACAATTTTGTTCAAACAACCAAACCTCACCATAATGTCTTCAAGGAAACCAATGATCACTTTGTGGGAAGAATGTATTGTAGGGATAGATTCTATCCACTTCGTAAAGTAATCTGTGGTAGTCAAGATCCATCTTTGTTGACCAATAGAAGCAGGATGAATATCCCCAATACAATCTAGGCCCCACTTCTTAAAGGGTCCCGAAAATGCCACAGGATTTAATGGCAAAGACTTGATTTGTTTCTTTCTAGAGAATTTATGACACTTAACACAGGCTCTAATCTTAGCACAAACATCGGTGAATAGACTAGGCCAGAAGTACCCAGCCCTGAGAATCTTATATGCCGTGGTCCTCCAAAAATGATGCCCCCCACATAAACTGTCATGAAAATCAGACATAATCTTTTGGGCTTCTTGTGGATCTAGGCATCTCAAAAGCACTCCTAATGGGTCTTTCCAATACAAGACTTGATCAACAAGGAAGTATTTGATTGATTTGATTTTTAAGGCTCTCACCTTTTTCTTTTCCATACCATCTGTAGGATGCAATTTATATAGAAAAAATATAATGTCCTTGTACCAGCTGTAATCTGCTAATGTAGAGATGACTTGAGAACCTTCGTCAGTCAATTTATCCTGTTGATTTTCTAAGAATGTGTTGATGAAATTTACCCCCAAGGCTGGGAAATTTGATTCAGCCAACAGATTGGCTAAACCTTCACCTTTAACCAATTTGGTAGGCTTAATATCAAGATCAAATTCAAGGATTTTAGCAATCCACTTGCTCCTTTTACCGTTTATATCAGGATGGATAAGAATTTCCTTTACAGAAGCTTATGGGACATAAGCGACGACTCTTGAATGCAACACATAAAATATAAAAGACTTGATAGATTTAACCAATTCATAGGCTTTCTTATCCATAATGTCATATTTTAATTCAACATCTCTCAATGCCTTGCTAAAAAAAGCAATGGGTTGCTCTAAGCCTTGAATGTTCTTCTGAAATAAAACAACTTCTACTATATCAAATGAAGCGAAAGAAAAAATAAGAAAATCCTTGGAGTAGTATGGGATGATAAGGATCGGGGATTCGGTCAAGGATTTCTTTATTTTTTCAAAATAATTACAAGACTTAGTAGTCCATTTAATTTCATTATCTTTTCTCAACATGGCTATGATATACTTCACCAACTCAACAAAATTTGAATCAAACCTTCTCAAAAAATTATTTTTTCCCAAAAAGGATTGAACCTCCTTTTTGGATCTAGGAAGTGACAAGGATTGGATAGCATCAACCCTGCTAGAATCAATCCTTACCCCTTCAAATGATCATAGTGTTCTTTATCATATTGTGAGAACACTGTTATGTCATCTAAATGGATAACTACAAACTTGTCTTTCTCTCCAATAAATTATATGTCCATGGCTCGTTGAAAGGATACCCCTGCGTTCATCAATCCAAAGGGCATCTTAGCATACATGAATGTACCCCAAGGAGTGGTAAAGGTTGTATTCTCTCTATCTTCTAGCAATACAAAGATCTGATTGTATCCATAAAATCCATCAATCATGGACATCCTAGATGCACCTGTCACCCTCTGTAATATGTGCTCCATCTTGGGCAAAGGGTAATTATCCTTTTTAGAACTTCTGTTTAGATTCTGGAAATTGACACAAAGTCTGATTTCTCTATTATTTTTTCTCACTGGGACCAAGTTGGCCACCCATTTAGAATACCTCAAAGGAATAATAATTTTATCATCTAAAAGATTTTTTACCTCTTTCTCCATGACAGGTAGCAACATAGGATTTATTTTCCTCAACTTTTTCCTGAAAGGTTTGGTCTCTTCCTTTAATGGGATCTTGTGCTCTATAATGATTGTTTCATAAGTTATGAGATCTTCATAAGTCCAAGCAAATACGTTAGCAAATTCTTTTAACAACTCGGTATATTCTTTCCTCTGCTCTCTTGATAGGCTGCTTGACAACTTGACATATTTTGGATCATTTTCTGTACCCACATTGCACTCGGTTATATCAACATAATCAGTGGACACTTTCCCCTTTACTGCCACACCATTTCTATCAAATAATCTTTCCAAAGGAACTAGTCCTTTTGGAATGTAATTGCTAGGTAACTGCACAATATGATGATTAGAAATTTTATTAAGGAAAACATCAGCATGAGGATTATTTCAGAGTCATGATCTTGATCAATGTGTAATGCAAAAAACTCATCAACAGTCTCAAGGAATGTTTTAATTTCAAGATCATCTTCAAACACCTTCCATTGCTTGACATTGTCTAGTATAAAATGTTAATGTTTATGCCATTATTATAGTTCTTTGCATTTCATAAGATAAGAACAAGATCACTGAGAAATACACATCCACAATAGACACAACATTTATCCTGGGAAACCCTCTAGGGGAAGAAAACCCAGCAAAACTTCCTTATCATAAATAGCTTATCAAATGTTCAAGAGATAACTCAACCAATATA
>ML802317.1:22286-37307 GCA_009831015.1 Picea engelmannii
TTTAGGTTCCCTTGATAAATAAAGGTTAAGTCATGACTTATGTTTTGATCGTCACACAAATCTTTGACTCGGGACTGTTTTTTATGACCTATCTTTTGATCCCCTTCATGACTTGGCACTAGGATCGACTCACTCCACGATAAGCCTGACTTGACTTACCACTTTCCTCACTCATGCCCTCATAACCTTTCCTTGTTGTCCCGTTTGTACTTTGATTACTGTTCAAATCAATTTTTGAAAGGGAGCGCTGCCAACGTATCAGGAATTTTCGTAGCACACTCACTGTCCATCATATTTTACCATGATTTTTGGTTATGGCTCTGATGTCATATCTTCCTTGTTTTCAGTTCCATGGGTGGTTAAAATATGCTTTCAAGGTTTCTTATTTATGAGCTCTTCTAATGGTTTTCAAATTTTGAAAACTCAAACTATTGTGCTACACAAACTACCAGTTTCGACTAGTTGGCAGCAATGCTACTAGATCTGATGCTGAGGTGGATTTGGAGGTCGGGTTTCTCGTGATACTTTCCTAAGATCTTGCTGAAGCTTCAAGTTGTCTTTATCCTCCATGTGTTCCACATTCTTTCCCCCTCTGCATATCCATTTCAAGGAGAAATTAGCGATCGATATTTTAGTATCCATTGTGCCTGCATAGCTGGAGGTGATCTTTTCTTCACACCATCCTATCATTTTTCGCTCCAATAAAATATATATATCCCACCACCTATTTATTGGTTTTGATACACCTTCCCACAATTTCCCTTGAGCTCTCAGTGTCCAAGCAAGTCTTATCTTTTGCATGTGCAGTGTGCTACCCAGAGACGCTACTGAAACGATGTTGTTTTTTCCCTTACCTCCTCTGTCAGTTGAGTTCTGTTGTTTCAACCAGTTTTCAAAGTCAATCACAAGGTATCCCTTCATTATATGTTTTTCCTTAGTATTCCTATATGTACACATTCAAGGGAGATATTTTCATAGTCAGTCTTTCCTAATCTAGCAACTAGTCTGAATTAAGGAAATTCTTGAAAAGGAGCAACCATTCTTTACTTGAGGTCTGACTCTTTGACCCTCCTGTTTATCACCAATCTATAGCCCTAAATATTTTGATCCTAAACTATGGAGACTCCTCAGAAGAAGAAGTCACACAAGGGAGGTAATGTGGTTAGAACTAATCCTATAGACATGCATCTATTCTAGGCAGAGCCCATGGATATAGAAGTTTTTCAAAGGGTGGGATGCCTCTCTTTCTACCAAAATATGCAAAGAGGTCATCCTGAGGTGACAAGGAAGTTTTCCTTACATTTTGATGGCCCGAAGACCAAGGTAGGGGACATAGAATTTGAGGTGTCTGAGAGCTCCATTTCAACTACTACAGGGATCCCTATCATTGCTGAGAGCTGGTTTAAATCCATGACCATAGATGCAACCTATGCCAAATATTTCCTTAAGCCTGAATATCAAACTAACAATCTTTCCAAAGGGGTGCCAAGAAATCATCTGGTTGGGGAATTTGATAAGATATTGAGGATCATTCAGAGGTACTTTACGTGTTAAGGGAGGTTCAATACACTATACCAATACCATATAAGGCTTCTGTTGCATTTTACTGGAAAATTTGAAATGAACTTTCCCTTGTAATTGCTAAGGAGCATAAGCAAGATGTCAGACATGGTTCAATCTAAGTCAAAGGCTGTGGATACCAGCATCTTTCATTATGGGTTGATTAGAATTTTGGCTTCTAAAGAATTAAATAAGAAGGATATCTCATGGGAGCATTTCATTGCTACTTCCCACATGAAGTTGGACATAGCATCTACTCCTCAGTTGCAGATAGCAAGCCCTTTTCCATCCACCTCAGGCACTAGCAAGAAAATAAATAGTAGAGTTCATGTTCAAGCTCAAAAAGCCATCAAGGAGGTCGCAAGAACTGAGGAGGAGGCCTATCATTCTCCATAGAGAAATCCTTCACACCCTCTTGCACCAAAGTTAGAAGAGGTCCCTTCTTCTACTAAGAATACAACAAAGAAAGGGAAGAAGCTACACTTCTCCTTATCTCCTTCAACAATCATCACCAAGGTGAGAAGGCCTTTCACAAGGTCATCATCTCTTAAAGAGGCAGTTGAAGGACAGGTCCTACCAAAGGTCTCCATTTAAAGAAGAAGAAATAGAAAGAAAAAGGCATTAAGAAGCTTGTTGAGTTAGAAGAATAAATTCTTGTGCAGCAAGAATAGGAATCCATAAGAAATATTTTTGAGACTGTTCACATCACTACTCCACCTAGTAGCCATACATTCAAAATATTAATCAGGAAAATCAGGTATGCTAGGAAGGAGGTGGCTCATTTGAAACCAAAATCCATGTCTGAGAGGGTTCAGATGAAAGAACTCATGGAAGGCTACAACCACACTCTTGATCTAGCAAGATTTGTAGCAAGAATATTCCAACCTCTTCATAGGCAGCTCAAGGACCTCTATAGGCAAAACAAAGATTTTCAATATCAGAATAGAAAGCTCAAAGTTGAACTGCAACTATTCCAATATGAAATGGATCAAAGGAACTTGAATGTATTGGTTGAAGCTACTATTGAAAAGGAGAAACCAACAACCAAGGAGAGCATAGCTCCAAAGAAGAATCCCGCCACTGTTAAAGAGAATAATCATGTTGTGCCAAAGGGAAGTCCTCCTTCTATAAGAAGAAGTGTCAGGTTAATGAAGTAACTGGTGAAAGGTGAGCTCCATTTTTTAATATGGCCCCTTTTTGCAAAGATAATCCATTGATGAAATACTACATCTTCCACCTATACAGGATATACATGCTTCTAGTACTTACTGTTCAGAGTTTTGGGTTTTCATAAAGAATCAACAGTAGTAGCGCATACATTCCATAGCATTATGGTGCTATGTAATAGTCTATTTTTGATGTTCCACCAATATTCTACCTATAACATTGCCAAATTGCCTAAAACTAATGGCACTGCTAATACCTAAGGTTGCTACCAATTCTGTCAACGTTCAATTGAATTATATAGGCGGGCACTACCAAAAGTTTGATAGGATACACAGGCGGGCACTACTGAAATTTTGACAAGAAACACAAGCGGGCGCTACCGAAATTTTGATAGAGGTTGAATTTTGCACAGAAGAAACATATGCTTGGCGCTACCTTTTCATCTTTTCTATTTTGGAGGTTGCGCTACAAAAACACAGGAAATTTGGTAAAGGCACTACAAACTGCACTACCAAATGATGCTACCAACAGATACTAGGAATCAAGGAGAGTCGAGTTAGCATCTTTATGAATAGCTGATGATGTGGAGAATTGTAGAGACAATAGCTGGCAGCATGATGACAGTTACATTCCCTTAAAGGACACTTGGCAGGAAAATATTTGCGCATCAAAGGGAGATCAATTTAGTTCAAAGATTGGTTGGATCAGTGACCAACATTTTCCCCTTTTATAGCACAGTTGTTAGTTAAGTTGTTAGATGGAATAACTTCTTAGATATTTTCATGAGAAGAAGGCCAGATCATACCTCCAGTTGTGGCCTCCCCTTTTGTTATAAATAGGTAGTCTGAATTCTTTATCAGGTTCAGATGGTTGAGCTAGGCTCCCTTATACTATAATATTTTGATAAAGTTATTGTGTACTGGTTATGTACTTGATTCGATACTTCTTGGTTAATAGAAATCCGTTTTCTTATTCCATCTTATTTTCCTCTGATGTTGAAGTGTTCATGCTTGAATGATTCACATCAATTTTTGTGGTGGTATTATGATGTATGTTTGATTATAATACTATTATGATGTTTCTTTAGTGTCCTTAAACTTTGAACTCAAGAAGATCTCATGTTAGAGTTTTTCTTCTTTAGGTTGTTTGCAGATCTGGTGTTTACAACAACCTCTACATTCTTCTCACTAAAGTATTCCCTCTGTTCAAATTTACTCCCACTTATTGATTGAAGTTAGTCAAGACCTTGATATGTCGTGCATGCTAGCCCATATTTTTTAGTTAGAACATTGTCATTTTTTAGTCTTATCCATTTGACCCCTCAAAAACTCATTTTCATTTATACATTACCTGATGGGTACTAGGCTTATCTTTTGTTAGTCCCTAAAGTTGCACTGACTATGAGGGGGCAAGCTAGGGCATCATCGGTTTATTGCAATGTGTTTTTAAGGTTTTTATGATTTGGTTTTTTGAATAAGGTGGTTGAAAACTGGCTCAAGGTGACAACATAATATGAAAATCAAAATCAAAACATAGTATATCCCATTGACTGAATAAAAGGGAGTCACATAGATAGATTAGACCAATAAGAAAAAGAGAGGATGAAGCCTTCAATTTGTCAACTTCACAGAAATTCTTGTCTCAAAATATCATAAAGAAACAAGACCATCCACTTGAAATCAAAACTTGAAAATAATTTCCACAGTAAATCCTTCACTGTATTAATTAACAATCAAGAAACAAATGCATTGAAATCTAAATAATGAATTCAAGTATGAATAAAGAAAACTGAGTAGAAAAGAGTGTTTAACCATCCATGTGCCTTTGCTATTAAGTGTCAAATAGAATAGTAATGCCTTACAAGGAATTTCAACATAAGTCCTTTGGATCTACAATTTTTCGACCATAACAGAGTCTTTCCTCTACCTATTTAAACTAGACCCCAAAACCCTCAATCCTATTTTCTAGAGTGTATTTAATGACTAGATCTAGATAGCATCTATCTAGTAGGGAGGTTAGCTCAAAAAGAGCATTTCCATTCCAAAAATAGATCATTTCTCAAGAGCTTAATATCATATGATTTTACCAGCATTACCTTCGATTCTACAAAATAGGGATTAGTTTGATCTATTCATACATTTCGAGGTATTTGCATTTCATAGGCTAAAATGAGTAGACACTACCATATTTCCTAGAAAACATCAAAATTATGATTGTAGCAATTTTCCTGAAACCTTTAGGATATAATAACAACAGTAACTTTGGCAGTTTTTTGTTTGAGTTTTGTGGTAAGCACGACATTGTGCCAATAGAGTTTGAAGTTTATTTCTATGATCTCTTTGAGCAATTCCCTTTTCTCTTTCTTATTCTTCTTGAAGCCTTGAATCCTTTATTGCTGACAAGCATTCCATTGTTCTATATGTGCCTTTCCTTTCTTCAATTGTCTCACTGTCTTATGGAGTTTCTTGATCCTTTCTCTATCAGTTTTGACTTTAACCCTGAATTCGAGGAACTCTTCAGAGGGCGTAGTCTCATTAATATTTAAGGTAACCTTGGGTTATCTCATTTTAACTTGGTATTTAGAAACCAATCCTAAGTTGTGATATTCATCAGAACTTGTTGAACCCATGGCTTCAGGCATATCTGATAGGTGATTTGAATCTACAAGGTAACCCTTTTTATTCTCAGGGATCTCACTGATATCTTCAGCAATTACTTTAGCTTTTGCCAATCTGGTTGTAGCTCTTGTTAGAGGTCCTGTAGATGATGATGCAAGCTATTTACCTTTCTTTGTTGGTTTCTTATGCAGTGGAGTTCATGTTTCCTTTTTCCTGGTACCTTCTTCGACATCTTCAGAGTGATCTTCTATAAATATGACGTTTTCTTCTTTGATCGATGGATTGAACATGGCTTTGGACTTCAACCTGTATTTTTTGGTAACCCTAGTAGAATTCCTTGTAGGTTTTTGAGACACAAGCACACCTTTATTCTTTGTTCTTTTGACTATAGGGCCCTTTTTACTGGTTGATGGAAATTCGTGCTTGGTTATAGTTTGAATATCAAAATCTTCATCTGAATCTTCTTCCCCTTTAACATCTTCCTTAGAAAACATTTCAATTTCTGGATCCAATTTCAGTCTTTTACCTATGTTGTTCCTCGTCACTCTGATAGCAGCCATTTATTCCTTGACAGGGGTTTCATCAATTGAAATATTTTGTTTTCGTGTGATAGTTCTTTTTCCTTTGCCTTTCTTTTGTTTGCTGGATTGTGGGTCATGATTTAAGGATTGTATGAGCCGACTTCAGGATTTTTGTATTTCTCTTAAAGAAGACACAACTAAATTCTCAATTAAGACTTGATGAAACAGGTTGCTTTTTGCATTGGAGGAGAGTGACTACACTCTTTTTTACATCTTTGTCAAGATTTTCAGTAGAAAGTAAGGTAGATTTAAAGGATAATCGCCATTTAGATGCATCAATAACCTAATGTGATATATATAAATTAGTGAGAATCTACCTTCACAGGTAATATACCTGTGGATAACGATCATAGCAGTGTGTCATTCTGGTCTGATCCAGCTGTGAGGAATTCCTTTTGTCCAATTTGGATTTTGCTTATCTGGAAGCAAGAATTGATTAACAAACTCTGTAACCACATGCTCCTTCTTCCACCATTGTTCTCCTCCAACCACCAATTTGCAAGCTTTGACAATTGTTTGTTCTGTCACCAACATTAGCAGTTTCCCAATCTCCACTTTGTAACCATCAAATTTCAGTGAAAACTCCATAGAAACCTATTTGTTGTGACCTTGGAAAGTGGTAAGGAATCCGAACCAACCAACATCTCTAAAACTTTGAGACATCTGAGGATAATCTTCGAGGAGTTCACCACCCTAGAGTTCTAATCTGACCACTTGTCCGCTCCTTTTAGGTGCCATAAAAAACACAATTATATAACTAGCATTGTTCATATTTCAAAATTTCCACCTGCAATCTGTTAGTATATAACTGTTCTTACGAGAAAACACCTCCGCCTAAAATTCAGCAAAATTAGACAGATGAATGACAGGTTCAAATAATGATCATTGGGAATTTGATGATTTGAAATGAGTCCTCTGCAGGTACAGAGAAATCCGATCATGTAACGGTTTGAATCATCAAATGATTCAGGAGCCATTGTGAGACACATGCAAACTTTCATTCCATGATCTGGGTAATCATAACAGAATCTGGGTGGCAAGCACATATTAAGGCATGATCATATTTGTGCTATGGGAATAACATTATTCTAGTAGCGCTTTTAATGACTTAGCATAATTTGAACTTGCAAAGTTCAAATAGGCATATGAAGTGACACATCATTTAAAACCATGGCTTAAAACTCCAAACTTAAAGAAATATCCAGAAAGATGAAATGCAAGCCATAACAAGCTAAAAAAAATGATTAAAATCAAATGAAAGCAGTTAACGAATTTCAGGTAGGAAGGGTTTGGGATTAGGATTCTCACTAAATAAAAAAAACAATAATTACAGACTAACATTGGCTCCTTATGGGGATGGAGTTTTGATAATAAACTCTAAGAACTCCAGACCAATGCCTTTTCCTTTATTTTTGATTCACTGATCTCCCTGCATCTGTCAGTCTTTATTCACAGCATAACTATAAAAACAAGTCCATTGGTTATATGGAGTCTTTATTGAAAACAAAACCTATTGTACTAAATGAAAACCTGATGAGTCTTTAGAGAAAATAGTGCTTCAAGAACCTCCCATTCACTGGGCCTCCAAAAGTTTATGTGTTGTCTAAATTATGCAGGAGAAAAGTGTTACTGTCCATTACCTTAGCTATTCTGAAAGGACCATACCATAGGTTATCGAACTTACCATGTTTTTCTTTATCCTCTATCCTGGCATCCCACCTTAAAACCAAATATCCCTCATTGAAAATATTTTTCTTAGTTCCCTTATCGAATGTAGCCTTGACTTTGCTCTGGTGAGAAGAATCTTTCTGATTCACCTATTCTTTGACCTACTGAACTTCAATCATCTAAAAAATTCTCCTTTGGATATCGTTGGGTTATTCTAACTCTTCTTGTAAAAAATTTACAACTGGAAGGCCCAATTGAGTTGGAAGAATAACTTCTATCCCATATACCATATGGAAAGGAGAGGTCCCAATAGACTTCTTGTTGCTAATACAATCATCCCATAGGGCAAACTTTAACTTGGAATCCCATGATTTTTTATTTTCTGCCAGTAGTTTTTTGATAATCCTTATCAGAGTCTTATTGGAAGATTCTTCCAATTCATTCCCTTGGGGGTAGTAGGGAGTTGAATGAATCAGTTTGATACTATAATTATTGTAGAATTCAATCATGGAATTCGATTTAAAATCCTGTGCATTATCAGTGACTAGTTTTTTAGGACAACCAAACCTGGAAAAAATATATCCTTCTAGAAATTCCATGATTACCTTGTATGTTGCATTCCGAGTCAGAATTGATTTGATCCACTTTGTAAAGTAACCCATGGCTATAAGAATCCATCTATGTTGTCCTGAAGATGAAGGATTGATTTCTTCAATGAAATCCAAGCCCCACTGTTGGAATGGTCCATGAGTGATGATTGGTTTTAGAGGCAGAGACATAAGTTTCTGCTTTCCGTAAAATTTCTGACAGGGTTCACATGCCATGACCTGAGCAAAAATATTTGAGAATAGAACTGGTCAGTAATAGCCTGCCCTAAGAATCTTTAAGGAAGTAGCCTTCCAATGGTGATGGCCTCCGCACACACCATGATGTCGATCATAAAAAAAAAAATCAACTTCTTTTTCATCAACACACCTTAACAAAAAACCATTAGGGTCTTTCCAGAATAAGATCAATAATGCAATAATGCAATAAGATCAATAATGCAATACTTTACTGCCCTTAACTTTAGTGATCTGAATTTTGATTTATCCAACTCTAGGGGAGATTGAAAATTCAGTAGAAAAAATACGATATCTTTGTACCATGGTGAAGAAACATACTTGTTATTTACCTGTGAATTTGTTTCTTGAATCTGGAAAGAAGAATCATGTGTCTTGTCTGAAAGATGGTACAACCCAATTGACTTGCAGTTAGATTATGTCATTAATTTGGAAAGGCCTTGAACTTTTATCAGCTGAGTAGGATTTATGGTGACATCATAGTCCAAGATTTTTGTTATCCATTTCCCTCTCTTTCCTTCACAGTTAGGCTGAACCAAGATTTATTTTACTGCACTTCTTGGGACATAAGTTGTAATATCTGATTGAAGAACATATAATCTGAAGAATTTCAGAGTCTTTACCAGGGCATAGGCTTGTTTCTCCACTATATCATACTTCAATTCATAATCTTTGAGAGTTTTACTAAAGAAGGAGATGGGTTGCTCATGTCCTTGTTCATTTCTTTGCAGAAGAACAATAAATATGGTATTTTCTGATGCAAATGACAAAATCATGAATCCCTTAGAGTAATCTAGACTAATGAGAACAGGGGCTTGAACAAGATCCTACTTGATTCTTTCAAAAGATTTTTTAGCTTCTGGTATCCACTTAATTTCTGCATCCTTTTTTAACATGTGAGTAATGTATTTGATAATCTCTGCGAAATTAGGTATAAACCTCCTTAAAAAATTAATTTTACCAATGAAGAACTGAATAGACTTCTTGTTTCTCAGAATGTCTATCTATTGGATAGCCTTTACTCTTTTGAGATCTATTTTAATACCTTCAAGGGAAACAATATTTCCTAAAATATTTCCTTCCTCCATGGCGAAGTGTGATTTTTTAGGATTAAGTGAAATGCCATACCTTCTACATTTCTCAAAAGTCTTCTTCATGTGTTGTAAATGTTCTTCATTAGATGCTGAAAATATAGTGATGTCATCAAGGTAAATAACTACAAACCTATATTTTTCACCAATAAAAGCAATATCCATAGCAGTTTGAAATGTGGCTCCTGCATTCATCAATCTGAAGGGCATCTTTTCGTACATAAAAGTACCCCAGGGGGTAGTGAATGTTGTTTTCTTTTTGTCTTCTTCCACTAATGATATTTGATTATACCCTAAGTATACATCAAGCATAGAGATCCTCTTTGCACCAACAACTCTCTACAAGATATGATCCATTTTTTGTAATGGATAATTGTATTTCAAGGAGCATCTATTCAGATTTATAAAGTCCACACAGAGCCTTATCTCTTTGTTCTTCTTCTTGATAGATACAAGGTTGGCTACCCACTCTGAGTATCTCAGTGGCACTATGATTTTATCTTCTAATAACCTTTTCATCTCCTTCTCTATTATAGGTAACAGTAGAGTATTAAATTGCCTGGACTTTTTCTTAATAGGTTTAGACCCAGGTTTTAGAGGAATTTTGTGTTGTATTATCTCTGTATCAAACACTTTCAAAAATTCATAAGACCAGACAAATATATCTGAATATTGCTTCATTAATTCAACATATGCTCTTCTCTTCTTCTGTGACAATTTTCTAGATATTTTGACTAACCTGGGATTTGTATCTGAACTGATGTTGTAGTCCACTACATCTGTTTCTTCTATTTGGATAACAACCTTCCTAGAAACATTATTGTGATCGAACAACCTCTCTAGTGGAACCAAACCTTTAGGAAAATGTTTTGTCTTCAGTTCAATAATTTTTTGCCCAGCAACATTGTCTTGAAGAACACCTACAACATGTACCTCTACTTCATCATCCTCATCATCCTGATCTATTGAAATATTAGAAAACTCTTCAATAGTTTTCAAGAATCTTTGAATTTCCTCATCATCCTTAAAGACCTGCCAATGTTTTATATTATCTGGTATTGAGAGTCTATGTTTGACCTCATCTTCAAACTTCAGATTAGGGAACATTAGAGTTTTAAAGTTGCTAGATGCAAGTGCCAAAGAGTCATCTTGTTGATTTAAATTTCTGTGCAAAAAAGTAATATTGAATTCCAAGAAGAAATTATCTACATAATCCCACACCTCATTTCTATATTGTTTCAACCTTTGTTGTTTGGTTTGATATATATTCTTAATCTGGTGAATAATTAGTTCTGAATCTCCAAAAATAGAAAGCTTATCTATACCCATATCTTTAACAGCTTTCAAACCTAACAACAAGGCTTCATACTCACTTATGTTATTGGTGGTGTCAAATTCAAGTTTATATGACATAGGAATAACCTCCTTAGTAGGGGAAATGAATACAATCCCATCTCCAGAACCTTCTCTTGAACATGCTCCATCAAAATACATTTTCCAAACAAAATTATCTTCATTGTCTTCAACTGTAGTTGTTGTCTTCCTAACTGATACTTCTACCATTTCATCACTCATATGAAAAATAGAACCAAGATCATCTTCTACAGCATATATGGGATGATTAGTGGGATTATTATGATCGCTTACCAATTAAGCCAATCTTACTTCTCTGTATAATCTCTGTTGTTCCCCACCAAAAACAGGTATGGTTGCATAACTAAGGTCCATCTATAGAATACCACCTACCTTCTTGGCCCAAGATCTTGAAACAAGCATTCCAAATTTTGGCAGTATGTTAGCCACAATAACTTCTAATACCACACTTTTCATAGGTAATTGGGAAAGAGTAACAACCACATCTTTCATAACTCCAAGGCATTTGACTTTATTGGATTCAAAAGAATATAGATCATGATATGGTCTAGTAATGTCCAACCCTAATTCTTGCATCACCACCTTAGGCATGACATTATGAGAGGCACAAGAATCCATTAGGCAGTTGTGGAATATCTTGTCATGGATATTTAATGAAATGTAGAATGGAGGAGAGGCATCAATTATGTCTTCAATGTGAGGACCAATAGTTACAATAGGGTTTTCATCTTCTAGATTGACTGTATCTGAAAAGGTAACTTGAGCTGGAGACTGTAGATCCTTGAGAACAATCTTTCTGAAGGGTTATGTTTTCATGATTTCTAACAATGGCACTGAAATCTTGATTTTGTTGATTTTGTGTTCTAAACTGAAAGAAGAAACATTTCTTTATGGTTCCTTTATGTCAGTAGTACTATCCTTGGTAGGTTGTTTCATTGGTTGATCAGCCTGAATATTGGGACTTCCTTTGATAATTCTTGTTTTAATAGGAGTACTGGCCTTCTTTGTGGAAACAGGTGTATCCACTTTAGGTGTATTTGAACTAGATATGAGATTGTACTTCTTCCTTTTAGGTTCATTTTGGATAATCTCATCATCATCCCCTTCCTCAAACTGGTTCAAAATCAAAGTATCTTTATAATCATGTTGTGTCACATGAATAGGAGATGCTTCATAATCATTTAGGGGAACTGCAGAATCATCTTTTGTATCATCTTCATCCTCCTGCTCATCTACCACATTATTCTGGAAAGGAGGGAAAACCTTTTGATCATCTTGATTTTTTCTTTCCCTTGGTAATATTTGAGGTGTATTGTTCGACCTCCTAAACTGATTTTAGTTTTTGTATCCACCCTTTTATGCAGGTCTACTGGGTTTTTTTTGTTCCATCTTTAACCTTTCCATTTCAGATGTTAGAGTTTTCATCATCTTAGTCGTTTCATCCATCTTAGAATCATATGTTGTATTTGAGGATGAAGGCAACTCTTCTTTTTTCTTTTTTCTGTCTCTGTCACTCCTAGACTTCAATTTGTCTACTGCTAATATGTTTGATTCTACCTCGATAGAAGCATATTTCATCAGGCTGAGGGTAGCATCTCTTCTTTTGATAAGAAACAAGGAAAATTCAGCATCGAAAGAATTGGAAAAAGTAACTTTAGCTGATGTCTCTGAAGGTTTAATCTCCTCTAGAATTTTACCATACATCTGGTTGAACATTTTGGTAAAATCAGGTATTGATTCACCTTGTTTCCTCTTTAAAGCACTGAATTCGGTGATGTAGTACAAAAAGTATTTCTTTTCTCCCCGGTGTTTAAGAAAGGAATTGATCTAGGTGGATATCGATGGCCACCCACCTTTTCCAACTGCCTCAAAACAACTTTCTAGCAATTTTGATAATTTACTATTTTCAGCAGTTTTTTGAGTCTTGAACTTCCGAAGTCGTTTTGAGGCCCTAAATGACGTTTTTTGTGGTATGTTGTCGTTGCAAAATTTCATCATGAAATTTTTTGCATCTGTTGTAGTAATCAGATAGATATTTCCAATGGGCTATCATATGCCTAAAACGAAGATCATATTCAAAATTTACGACTGTGGGAAGTTGATGTACTAACTTACCCAAACAGGGCCCACATGAATTTTTGCGCTTCATCTCCTAGGGTTAGGTTTTTGGATGTTTAGGAAACTCTTGTTTATTGTAAAAAGGCCTTGAGAGCCTCATTGTAATCATCTTCTTGTGAATGAGTGCAACCATCGCATATCTTCTCAGAGATAAGTCGCCACCATTCTAGCAAGCTTGTTTCCGCTGCATTTTACAGTTTCCAGCTTATTTCTTTATTGAATAGAAAACCATTTTTACTGTATCTTTGTTATTTTGTGTTAAGAACCTATTAATAATCTGTATTCATTTCATTCTGCTCATAAAATCTAAATCAAGCCTCATCTAAGGCTACAATATCAAGAATTGAGTTTGGAGGCAAACTCCTAAACCACTTTCTTGCTTCCCCATTTAGACTCTGCACGAATAATCTCATCCACACATCAGCATGCTCTACATCGAAATTATCTGCAAAACTATAAAATGAACTCAAATGCTCTTCAACAGTAATTGCTCCATCTCCATTGAATCTGGGCAAGTACCTCATATAATCATTTGGTGGAAAGGCAAACATGATTTGTGGAAGAATCAAAGGGGCATACCTTGCTGCAACAGTTTCATCGATTCTGTTTGCAGCCATATTTTCTATCCTTGGTGTTTGAGTTTTGGGAGTAGGCAAGGTTGATGATGTTGGAGGTGAAACTGTACCTTGAGTATGATAGCTTAACTGTACTGTCACTGATTTTTTATCTTCAGCAGATCGGGATTTCTCTTCTGGACTATGATCGGATGATGAACCAAGAAACAAAGGATTCTTGAAAGAAAAATAATGTGATTTAAAATATTCATAGGGGAAAGATCCAAGAGATGAAGAGGATGTTTCTGGTTCACTTTTGATATCTGTGCTATGACCTTCCAAAGTTTCAGTCACAGGCAAGGTGTTTGGATATTACTGTTTAATGAATTCATCAAGTAGCTTCCACTGATCTAGATTTAATTATGAGACTGTTGAAGGGAATGATACTGAAGCAGGCTCAATAACAGGTTTGACCTTACTTTTAGGAATTTCCTCTTGATCTGACTAGGTTTTAGTGATTTCCGAGGATTGTCCTTGAACACTTTCTGAAGACAATTTTCCCTTTTGGAGAGAAGGTTGTCTAGAAATAACTTTAAATTTTCTTAATAACTTTTCGGGATATGGAACTGTTGCAACAGGCTCAGGATCTGGATTTTTTCTGGTTATTGGCCTCTTAGTAGATGATGAAGAAGTTGGAGGATTTCTAGGTCCTTTCCCTTCTCTTTTAGGAGCCAAAACTACCACAGAGGAGTCGCCAGGTGAATAATCACAGTCTTAAATAATGTCCAAAATCTTGTTCACCATCAATATTTGAATATAATCTTTGTCATTTCCCCAGGGAAGATATATTCGTTTCTTCATCCCCAGCAGTGGCACCAAAATATATTAGTCCCTAAAGTTTCACTGACTATGAGGGGGCAAGCTATGGCATCATCGGTTTATTGCAAAGTGTTTTGAAGGTTTTTATGATTTGGTTTTTTGAATAAGGTGGTTGAAAACTGGCTCAAGGTGATACCATAACATGAAAATCAAAATCAGAACATAGTATATCCCATTGACTGAATAAAAGGTAGTCACATAGATAGATTAGACCAATAAGAAAAAGAGAGTATGAAGCCTTCAATTTGTCAACTTCACAGAAATTCTTGTCTCAAAATATCATAAAGAAACAAGACCATCATCTTGAAATCAAAACTTGAAAATAATTTCCACAGTAAATCCTTCACTGTATTAATTAAAAATCAAGAAACAAATGCATTGCAATATGAATAATGAATTCAAGTATGAAGAAAGAAAACATAGTAGATGTTGATACTGAGAGGGGGGTGAATTAGTATCAAGTACAATTTAAAACCTTTTTCAACTTATACTTAAACCATTCAACTATATCCAATGAGCAATGAACAATAGTATAAGAGTTACACCAATACACCACAATACACCATGCA
>ML802317.1:43572-95603 GCA_009831015.1 Picea engelmannii
TAGATAATATTACTCAATGTATTCTCTGAAAATCCTCCAATTTTCACTCCTTGAATCCTCCCCAAAAAGAGGTTATAGAAAGAATGGTAGACTTTATTCAATTCTGGTCTATTTAGGAGAGTGAACTTGCACAGAATGCCCCGCGCTCAATAATTAACATCCAATTCTAAAAATTTCACACAAGAAACTACAGTCCGTACACTTTCCAATTAAGTTTTTCCCACTTCATTTGGATTCTTGATGAATAATTTATGATTGTTTTACCTGGAACACCTGTTTATTGACTAGCTTTAGGACTGGTCACAAACCCTATCTTCCACAGAGTGTATCTCCATAATTATAGAAAATCAAGAGCTGAAATTTTTACCAGAGGTACCTTGATATGTCTTCTCAATACCATAGCAATTTCACCATCTGAATCGTTCTAGAAAAAAGGTTATATAAAAAATGGTAAGATGACCTGAAAATAACATACCTTAGAACACATCACCAAAATACTTCATCCTCCCTTGAAATCTAGCCTTGTTTTCTTCTTATTACCTCTAAAATTTGACTTTTATCAAATGAATGTATAATGATGTTTATTTATACCATTTATGTCACTTCCTTTTAACATTAGGGCCGACCTAACACTTTCTTATTTTGTAATTTTTTTCTTTAATTATCTTCAGGGCCTACATGTACTTCCTTCTTCAATTCACTTTGTCATCTTCAAAAGTCCATTTTTCCTCAACCATGAGGATCCACATGACGTGCCATGTACCACCAGAAACAACATGATATATACTATCCATCCATGGGTGTTTTATCTGCATGTGCATTTTCCTTCATGTCCAAATACCTTCATCAATCTTGCGGTCCAAAACCCATGACTAGGGTTGACATCAATGATAGCAACCAATCTTCCAACAGTAGAAAAGAGTGTCTAACCATCCATATGCCTTTTCTATTAAGTGTCAAATATAATAGTAATGCCTTACAAGGAATTTCAACATAATTCCTTTGGATCTCCAATTTTCCGACCATAAGAGAGTCGTTCCTTTGTCTATTTAAACTATCCCCCAAAACCCCCGATCCTATTTTCTGGAGTGTATTTAATGACTATATCTAGATAGCATCTATCTAGTAGGTAGGTTAGCTCAAAAAGAGAATTTCCATTCCAAAAATAGATCATTGCTCAACAACTTAATATCATATTATTTTTCCAACATTACCTTCGATTCTACAAAACAGGGATTAGTTTGATCTAATCATACATTTCGAGGTTTTTTCATTTCATAGGCTAAAATGAGTAGACACTGCCATATTTCCTGGAAAACATCAAAATTATGATTGTAGCAATTTTCATGAAACCTTTAGGATATAATAATAGCAGTAGCTTTGGCAGCTTTTTGTTTGAGATTTGTGGTAAGCATGACATTGTGCCAATAGAGTTTGAAGTTTATTTCTATCAGCTCTTTGAGCAATTCCCTTTGCTCTTTCTTCTTCTTCTTGAAGCCTTAAATCCTTTATTGCTTACGAGCATTCCATTGTTCTATATGTGACTTTTCTTTCTTCAACTATCTCACTGTCTTCTGGAGTTCCTTGATTCTTTCTCTATCAGTACTGACTTTAACCCTGAATTCGGTGAACTCTTCAGAGGGTGCAGGCTCATTCAGATTTAAGGTAACCTTGGTTTCTCTCTTTTTAACTTGGTATTTAGAAACCAATCCTAAGTTGTTCTCTTTATCAGAACTTGTTGAACCCATGGCTTCAGGCATATCTGATAGGTGATCTGAATCTACAAGGTAACCCTTTTTATTTTCAAGGATCTCACTGATACCTTTAGCAATTGATTTATATTTTGCCAATATGGTTGTAGCTCTTGTTACAGGTCCTATATATGATGATGCAATCTATTTACCTTTCTTTGCTGGTTTCTTATGCAATGGAGTTCCTTTTTCCTTTTTCCTGGTACCTGCTTCAACATCTTCAGAGTGATATTCTATAACTATGACATTTTCTTCTTTGATCGATGGATTGAACATGGCTTTGGACTTCAACCTATATTTGTTGGTATCCCTATTAGAATTCCTTCTAGGTTTTTGAGACACAGGCACACCATTATTCTTTTTTCTTTTGACTGCAGGGCCTTTTTTACTGGTTGATGGAAATTTGTGCTTGGCTGTAGTTTGAATATCAAAATATTCATCTGAATCTTCTTCCCCTTTAACATCTTCCTCAGAAAACATTTAGATTTCTGGATCCAATTTCGGTCTTTTAACTCTGTTGTTCCTCATCACTCTGATAGCAGGAATTTCTTCCTTGACAAGGGTTTCATCAATTGAAATATTTTGTTTCTGTGTGACAGTTCTTTTTCCTTTGCTTTTCTTCTGTTCGTTGGAATGTGAGTCGGGATTTAAGGATTTCATGAGCCAGATCTAGGGTTTCTATATTTCTCTTAAAGAAGACACAACTAAAGTCTTAATTAAGACTTGATGAAATAGGCTACTCTTTGCATTGGAGGACAGTGACTACACTCTTTTTGACATCTTTGTCAAGCTTTTGAGTAGAATGTAAGGTAAATTTAAAGGATAATCTCCATTTAGATGCATCAATAACCTAATGTGGTAGATATAGATTAGTGATAATCTACCTTCACAGGTAATATACCTGTGGATAATGATCAGAGTAGTGTGCCATTCTGGCCTGATCCAGTTGTGAGGAATTCCCTTGATCCAATTTTTATTTTGCTTATCTGGAAGCAAGAATTGATTAACAAACTATGTAACCACATGCTCCTTCTTCCACCATCATTCTCCTCCAACCACCAATCTGCAAGCTTTGGCAATTGTCTGTTCTATCACTAGCATCAGCAGTTTCCCAATATCCACTTCGTAACCATCAAAGTTCAGTGCAAACTCCATAGAAACTTGTTCATCGTGACCTTGGAAAGTGGTAAGGAATTTGAACCAACCAACATCTCTGAACCTTTAAGCCATCTGAGGATAAGCTTCGAGGAGTTTATCAACCTCGGGTTCTAATCTGACCACGTGTCCACTCCTTTTAGGCACCATCAAAAACACAATGTTATAACTGGCACTATTCATATTTCGAATTTGCACCTGCAATCTGTTAGTATATAACTGTTCTTTTGACCAAACATCTACGCCTAAAATTCAGCAAAATCAGACAGAAGAATGACAGGTTCAAATAATGATGTTTGGGAATTTGACGATTTGAAATGAGTACTTTGCAGGTATAAATAAATCTGATCATGTAATGGTTTGAATCATCAAATGATTTAGGAGCCATCGTGAGACACATGCGAACTTTCAGTCCACGATCTGGGTAGTCATTACAGAATCTGGGTGGCAGGCACATATTAAGGCATGATCATATTTGTGCTATGGGAATAACGTTATTTGAATAGTACTTTTAATGACTTAGAATAATTTGAATTTGTAAAGTTCAAACATGCATATGAAGTGACACATCATTTAAAACCATGTCTTAAAACTCCAATCTTAAAGAAATATCAAAAAAGATGAAATGCAAACCATAACAAGATAAAAACAATGATTAAAATAAAATGAACGTAGATATTGAATTGAAGGTAGGAAGGGTTTGGGATTAGGGATTCTCACTAAATAAATAAATAAAAAATTAGAGACTAACACCTTCCATGCAATATGAAGGTGATTGCTAGTGCTAACAGCTAAGATGTAAATTAATAAACAAATTCATGAAGGAAGAAGTACTGACAGGAGTGGTAGTAGCTGCAACAGTGTGCACAAAGGGGAGATCAATGAGCTGGGCCCCTTATTTTCTTAATTATTTCCTGGAATACTATAAGGATACACAATATTGGGGCTCTGAGTTCCACTACTCATGGTTACTCATCCTCATTTCACTTGCAGGATGGAAAGAAATGATGTATAGTATGTTCCTTCAGAGATTAGTAAAGTGTGGCACAGCCCGATACACTTCATTAAGGAGCACAGTAGACCCAAAGACGAAGAAGGTGAAAAGAAATATATTTTCTCTATACCTTTCAGAGATCCAGAACCACTTAGCCAACACATGGAGGATTTCACTGGAGACAGTCCAAGAGTTTGGACAGATTGCAAACTTTTAGGAAATGTTCCATAGCATGTGGTTGCAGGCGAAGAGGGATCCACCAAAGGAGTGGGTACAACTGATATATTGCATGACAACATAGGATATACAAATGGAGGTCCATGAGTGGCCTGATGAATGGAAGGTGCCAGTAATTCCAAGGATAGTGCCAACAGTACAGACTCAAACGCAGGACAGAACAATCCCTGCGCAATAGATAGGAAGAAATGGTGCCAAAAAAAAGAAGAATAAAACACAAGGCAAAGTGGGGGGAAGAAACCCACCTAAAAATAAACAAATGATGCAGAAGAAACCACTAGGTGGTCCTACACACAGGCCACCATGCACAAGATAGACACCAGCAGTTACAAGAGAACAGGTGCATGCATCAGAAATAAGAACAGAGACACATGATATACATGTGGAAGAAGAAGTTCAGCAGGAGATAGGGGTGTATATGGACATGCCAGAGACATATGATCTAGGAGATGCCCAAAAGAAGAGAATAGGGGAGAAAGAAAGTTTCTCAAGGAAGAAGGTGAAGGCCCATAGGACACTACTTCATACATCACTGACAATAGATGATGTTGAATTAGTAGTGACAATCATTGAAGATCGGTTATCAAATGCTTGGGAGAATGACGAGAAGCATAGAGATTCAATCATGGAGCAGGTGCAGTAGGTAAAAAATGCACTGGAACAACTAAATATCAGGATAGATCAATGATAGAAGGACACACCAACAAAGGCCATGGAAGGAATGCTAGAAGGGAAAACAGTACAGATCTTTGTGTAGGGGAGCACAAACTTCATGATAACATCGGATATGTTGTACATTGATGAGGAGGTGACATAGAAGCCTCTAAATGAGATAGAGACATTATACTTGGTGTTTCCCAAGATTCCGATGAAGGAGCTATACAAATTGCAGATCAGTGTCACATAGGAAATCCATTCCAAGGCAAGGTCGGATGCAACAAATTTACAAAAAGTGCATGAAGATAACATCACACTGAAGGAAGAAATTAGCCAGGAAGGGTAGGAGAAGAAGTTAGTGCAACATAAGGTAGAAGAGATGGACGAACACATTGGCATGATGATTCAAACCATCCTGGACAGTGCAGGATCTGAGAAAGTATCATCGGAGGAAAATATGAAGAAAATTGCTCAAGCCTTGGAACAGTACAAGAGACAAATAAAGGAGTTGGAGGAGTGCGCAGTACCAACTACTCCTCCACAATTAAAATCGCAATGAGAGAAAGATGCAACGGAATTTGTGGAAAATATAGCGTGGGCTATACAAAAGATGATAGATTTGGTGGAGAAAAGTGGACAACTATGGACATAAATACAAGAAGATTGCAGCTTGCAGGAGCTGCAAGGAAAGGATGATAGGGTTCATGCATCAATGGAAGACTTGAAACAAATATAGAAGACAATGTCACTACCAAAAATATTAAGGCAACTACAAAAATGAAGAGCCTGCAATCATAAGAAAAGGCAGTACTAGCCAAAAATATCGCAAGGTAGGATCAGTTGGAGCCATTGAAGTAAAAGGATGAACAAATGGTCATGGAGATCGACCCAGCAAAATCAAGGGTGGATAAAATAGGATTGGAGGGGGGAGACATATTGAATCCTCTAGTCACTGCAGAGATGGTAGAAGCCATGGAAGAAAAGAGAAACCAATCTTGGGAGCAATGCTTGAAAGAAAATAAATGTATGAAGCATTGGCACAGGAAGTGAAGGATGCAAGAGTCAGTGAGTGAATCAGGATGAGTCAAGATGTCATTTTTTGGGGCATGTTGGTGCAGGACAATTTTGGGATAAAATCAAGGAAGTTTTGAAGGAATCAAGGAAGAAATTGGAAAAAATAAGGCAGCGCTAGAAAATGGGAGCGCATAGGAAATAGAGGAAAAGAAAAACCAAGCAAAAGTGGTTACAAAGTGGACAAACTGCCATGGAGAAGTTGGAAAGTGACCAAGCATCGAGACTCGACTTGGAGAATGGTTGGATTGAGGACTAGTCGAGATTGAGCAATTGGAAAGTGGAAAAACCTAATCCACTTAGGGTTAGGTTTTTTGTAAGAGCTTTGTCCCATTTTTGGTATAAGTAGAATGTATTAGGATTGTGAAAAAAGGTTAGTTGGGTTGTTATTTTTTTCTTAGTTGGGTTTTTGGTTATAATTTCTTCATTTTTTGAGGACTATTATGATATGTGGAGATCGATTGTAATGGAGGAAGGAATGTATAGTATACGACACTAGATTTTTTCATGAATATTAATAAAGAGTTGAAGCGAATCATCTTTGTGGACATATCCCCAAGAGGGGTGAACCATGGTTTATCTGGGTTATGTGTGAATCTTTTCAGTATTTTTTATTATAGTTTCTTTAATGAGTTTATGTTGAACATGTTAAAATGATAATGGAAATAATACTACGCACTAGGAATAACTGATGAAATATGTAGAACAACATTAATGGATGAATTTCATAGTTAGTATTCAGATATGAATCTTATGTTACAGTAGATGAATAGATGTAATTTAGTATATGTTGTTATAATGGTTCATGAAGTTATGTTGGAATAGTTGAGTCACTGGTTAGAGCTAAGGTCCTTCTAGGGTTAGCATAGTAAATGAGGATTCAAGGGTTAGTGGTTGAGTATATCTAATGTCCCTAAGAGAGAAACACATCCCATCCCATGGTTGCAGACACTTGATTTATGTGGCCACCCATTGAAGCCATATCAGGTGATACTCTGTAGTGCATCCTGTTCATTGTGTTTCCTTATGATATCCACAAGGGCCGATGGATGAAGGGAAGTTGGTAATCCTATAGTTATAACTTGGGTAATATTGTAATAGCCAACACTTCCCCAAAACCGGCGAGTCCTACACTGGTCGAGGAGAAAACAAAATAGATGCAGATTGACCCACCAAACATAGTAGTAGAGAAAAACCCGACGCAAGAAATAGTCCAACCCATAAAGGAAGCAGATGAGGAAAGGACTATGTCCAATGAGATGAGCACTCAATATGGAAAAGAACCAACACAATAGGAACAAACACCAGTAAGAGAGAACAATGTGCAACAAAAGTTTGGTGGAGAGGAGGAGTAGGAAGAGAAAACATATCAAGAAGCAGATCCCTCAAGTGCACCAGGAAAGGGGAAAGGAAAACAACAAGTCCAAAGATCCCCGCGCAAGAAACAAGAGGTAACCATTGTGTTACTTCACATACTAGCAGGAGTAAATATTGTTACATATTTACTTGGATGCGTAGATAAACTACGCTATTCAGACCATGATTTAAGGGACACAGAAAAATTCCTAGAGTTCCTGCATCAGGTGTAACTAGAAAGAAGAGGTGTTAGCGTGATAGGAGTACCCATAATGGAACCTAAACAATGGATACAAGGGATATATAATACAGGTATAATGAACTTGTTCGAGATCAAACACTTTGGTAGGGGAAAGGATGTAAATAATTGTGTCAAGTAGTTACTGGAAGTAGTACATGGAGGTATTTTGTGGTTGGATACACAAGTTTCCATCGACATCGACTTGATAGCCAAGATAATAGGTCTACCAACCAATGCTGAGAAACCTGCCTAGTACCTTGATGACCAGACCAAGGAGAAAGCCTTGGTAGAAGAGATAAAGTGCACCTATGGGATAGAGAGAGGATCTAGGGGGATCATTATCAATAGGATAAGTGAACCAACAACATGGCTAGAAACAAAATTGATGGCCTGTAAATTACTCAGGAAGTGTCACAAGGAGGAAGTGCTAGTAGGCATAATAGAAGCAATTGTGTAGTGAACGAAGGAAATGTATTAAGTTGGAGCCCATACTTGTTAAATATATTTTTAGATGATTGCAAAGACACCCAAGACATAGGGACATATTTCCATTACTCATGGCTCATTATATTGATTGCATTAGTGTGTTTGAAGCACCCTAAATACACCATGTTTTATCAGATAATTGGAAGGTGTCATGTAGAAAAATATGAATCATTGTGGCACACAACTTTCGCAAATGAAATATATAAAAATGTCAGCATCTTCAAGACATACCTTGAAAAAATCCAAGAAAAGGTGGCATAAACTTGGAGGATCCCACCAGAGGTGGTGAGGAGTAAAAAATGATAGAATTTTTTAAGGCATTGAGGAATACTATGTGGATCTAGGCCAAAATATATCTAGAGAAGGAGTGGCTACAAATGACATACTGCATCATGGAAGAAGAAGTCCTATAGACAATGAAATAATAGAAAGAATAATGGAAGGTTCCAGGAGAACAACCAAAGGACAAGCAACCAGCAAAGGACAAACAACCAGTAGAAGGAGGCTCATCACAAAGGAAGGGTACCCCAGTAGAAAATAAAAAAGTAGGAATAGGGAACACGACACCAACAGAGGGGATAATAGAAACAAAGAAGAAGATTATTCCCAAGACAGTCACACAGCAGAAGGACCGCGAAAAAAATGCTATCAGTGTGACATAAAGGAAGGAGAAAATCCTTGTGCAGGAGGGACAAGCAGGAGAAAGTATACCTGATACCCCAGGCACAAAAGAGCCCACATTGTCAAGGCCACCAAAGAGAACAATGGTTCATTCAGGGGGAGTGCGTAAGAAAATGAAGATGCACAAGGCAGTCCCAAAATACACCATAACAAAGGACGAAGCAGAATTAGTCGCAGACAAAGTACAAGACCGTGCCACCGAAAAATATGAGGCATAAAAACAAAGGGAAAGGATAATGCAATAAATGACATAGTTAAAATAGTTCTTAAATTAGATACTATTTACCAAGACACGACATGAAGGCAAAACACAACAACAAACAACGCAAGTACATCCCATGCCAACATAGAATCAAGAGGAGATAATGCAGATAACAACATTGGCAAGCCAAATATTTACCCTCACCAAAGATATGATACAAATTGATCAAGACATGGAACAAAGGTATGTCAAGGACATGGATCATCTAGAACTGTTATTTTCTAAGATACCAATGAAAGTGTTGTATCAGCTACAAGTTAGTGTTACGCAAGAAGTTCAATCCAGAGCCAGGACAAAGGCACAAAGCCTGAAGATAGCCACGGTCACCAAGGAGGTCCTAGAGACTGTTCTTATAGAAGTACAGATTGAACATGAGGAAGAAAAATGATGCACATATATATTGGAGAAAATACTTGAATAAGCCTTCCAAACAATGTCAGAAAGCACACTTGCAGGAGAAATCAGTACAGAAGAAAAGCTAAAGAAGATAACACATACAATGGAGGAATAAAATTAGGAGATAGTAGAGTTGGTCAAAAAGATAAAACCAACCAGACCTCCAGAAGTCAAGTCATAAAGGGAACAATAAGAAACAAAACAAGAAACCCTCTAGCATTGGAAGTCAAATAAATAACAAAACTTTATGAGAGGACTTCGCAACTTTGAGAAAGCCTAGAAGAAGATGAAGGGATCCAACAGTTGGATCATAAAGAAGAAAAGTTGAATACAACAGTCCAGGATCTAAAATAGAGGCAGAAGACAATTGATATCTTAGAGAGAATGAGGGTTTCACTGGATATGAAAAACCTATAAGAAGAAAAAAAAATAATCTAGGAGGAATGACAAACCTGACAGGCTCAGTTGGAGCCCCTGCAAGAGAAAGTAGAAAAAATGCTAACATATTTGGAAATAGAGAAATCTAGAATGGAACAGGTGCACTCAAAAATCATACAAGTGCTTAAGGAGAACATTACAGCCCAGTTCATGGAGACCCTCACAGAAAAGAACGTGCGGATGAAGATGAAGGGAGATGAACAAGCAAAGAAATTCTAGGAATTGGAGAAATTAGTGTAGGAGGAACACATGACCTGATTGGATTGGGACGAGCCACATGTTAGTGTTGGGGGCCTGTTGGAGCAGGAAATTTTGGGGTTTAACGTAGAGAACGAGGAAGATGGAACTAAGTAGCACACACTAGAAAATATGGAAGAACAACACAACAGAAGGGAAAAGGAAATGGTGCACTAAGAAAAAAGGAAGATTAATGTAGATTCAAAGTAAGGATGAACACCAATCACACAGAAGGGAGATGGAAAGTGGAAAAGTTGATTCCACTTAGGATTAGGGTTTTGAGTCATAATGTAAGGGTTTTTACCCATTTTGTAATATAAATATGATGTATGAGATAGATAAGGGGAGTCTGAGAACTGGTGTGAAGAACCAATTTTGGAGAAATTTTGAATCTTAAGTTGCAGTGCTAGGTTTTAGTTAAGAGTTGTGGAGCTCAATTTGTATCCTCTTTGGACAATCATGAAGTATAACTAAGGTTAAGGTCACAAACAGTGGATCTTGGTCCGACGTTGGCTAGCCTCGCCATTCTTAAACCCTATGATGTAATGTGTGCAATGCTATTTTGATGAAGAATAAGAAATAATAGAAGATGTTTATGGACGTATCCTAGGGGGGTGAACCACGGTAAAAATGGTGTCTTTATGTGTGATGTGTTCAGTTTATATGCATTATAATGAATGAATGGTTATATGAATGCATATTTTAAGGTTTATTTAAAGTGTGCACTAGTATAATTATGAAGAATGGATTCTATTGAATAGATAGAATAGTAGATCTAATGAATGTTATGGTAGAATTCATGTTAAAGTCGAAGAATAAGTAAAAGGAACATCCTCAATCCCTTCCATGATTGGAGATATTTGCATCCTGCAGTCACCTATAAGCCATCTCATATGAGACTACATTGTGCATTATGTGTGTGGTGTAGCCTTCTAGTTTACCAGAAGGGTCGATGGTGAAAAGGGTTTTGTTGGAGAACTAAGGTAGAACCCGGGTTAGACCATACATCCAACAGGGAGTGTTGATATTTTTATGTAACTATGGAAAATATTATTTTGTATTTGTATTGGTAAAACATTGAGAAGGTTATTGTAATATTATTGTATAAATCAACTCAAAATAAATTATTATTTTAGTGTTATCCTTATTATAAAATTAAAAACATCCCCTCTTAGGGTTGTGTCTTTTCAGAAGTAAGTTATGTGTATAAATAAATATCGAGTTCCTCTCATTTTTACACACACACAACTCGCTTTCTCTTGTGTATTTGGAGCATAGAAAAGGAGGCCTAGCACAAGAGGTCGTGGTTTCTTGGTCTTTGGTATCTTGGTCTTGGTCTATTTGTGGAGAGCTCTAATGTGACATTGTACTGGTTGAGGTAATCTATACTAAAGAATTGGTTGTTGGGTTTTCTCCCCCACGAGGGTTTCCCAAGATATATCTTGTGTTCTGTGATTGTTTATCTTTTTGTGATCCTATTATATGCAAATGGTAATGAATGTTAAAGAAAATAACTGTAACTTATAAAATGTTAATAGTCACCTATGTACTTTTGTTGATTACATTAATAGAAATACTATTTTCTCGTCCAATTGATATCTTGAAAATATTTGAATTACTTTCCATGGGAGTAATTGTTATGTATGTTAATGGATTATGCTAATTTATATGATAACATTATATATCATCACCACATACTTGTGAATATTGGTTTTTGAAGACAAGTTGTAGGTATAAAGCGTTGGGTCATGTGCTCAATGATGGTCTTCCTTGAACGTCTGAATGAGGTAGGATTATAGCCTTCTCTTGTTGGCATTTCATTTATATAGCATACTTGAGATTAGAGTTGATTTCTAGGTGTCGTTTTGTATGTTGTGGTTTTCCCCCATCCATAGAGAGATTTTCCCTGTAACAATTTATTAAAAATTAACACATAACCTATGCTTGACAAGGGTCCCACACTTATTTCATGTCTAGTCCTACATTGACATGTGGGTTTTCTTTGGCATGCCATATCATCATAGCATACAAGGACTCGCCAAGCCAAAGGTTGACATTTCTCTAGCTCTTATAGGCCTATTAAATTAATTAATCATTTCCATAATAAATTCTCACTCTTTCTTTATTAATCATTTATTTAATCCCCATTAGGGATAATTAATATTCATTAAAATTAATTAACCTCGTAAATTCCATTTTTTACTTGGCCTAAATCACCGCTCCAATTAAACCAAGGATTACTTCCCGTTTTCCTTGGAAATCCAATATTTCGAGATGGATTAGTGTTTATTATTATATTAAATCCCCATCACATTAACTCATAATCAAATCATATTACTAGTTAGTTTTTAATTAATTATATTATAATATAATTATGATAAATTATATTATAATATAATTAAATAATTTAACTTGTATTTAGGGTCATTAATAGAAAGTACTATGTAAATCTCTGGACTTCAGCGTATTTACTCTCCATACTCTTATGCACATACCCACAATTCGCAAATGCCAAAGTTTCGAAGAGGGTCCTACTTATATTATATTGTAATGAAAATATAATTTAATTAGATTAGATTACAATATATTGAATTTCATTAAATGCTTATTAGAATTAATTTCATTGGTTTAATTACATTAAGTATAATATAATGTAATTAATTATATTTAATGTTCATGCAAACATTCTAACAAGGAAGGTAGGTTTGGGCCTTCGACCATTTTAGCTCATGCACTCTATCACCCCAAACATCTTGGACTCCTGAAGTCCCGAAGTCTCGGAGTCTCGAAGTCCCGAAGGGGTCCACACTGTGTTATGCATTAAATAATAATTTTAAAAAAATAAAAGGATTGGTCTCATCCACGTGCAAATATAACTTTTATTATTATATAATATATTATATTACAACCCTTTGGAAATTCCGCCTATGTTTATTAAATACCCAATATTATATTTAATATTAGAAACGAGAGAACTTTATGGGTCAACTCCTTTGTCTCTTCAACACACTCTCCATTCTCAAACCTTGTTGGAGTCTTGAAGTCCCAAAGTGGGACTTGTATTATGTCGTGGTATAAATACCATACATTATATTAGACTATAATATAACAAATCTCATTAAATGTTTATCATATTCATTTACATTAATTTAATTACGTTGAAAATAATATAACAAAATTAGTATTTAATTTTTTATGCAAACACAAGAAAGGAAGAGGTATGTTTAGGCCTCAAAGCCCGAACTTCCGAGGTCCCGAGGACCACGAGGTGCTTAAGGCATTTAATCATGGGTCATTTCATGGCATTCTTTGACATTAGAATAGAATTAAACTATATTTCATTTGGTCTCATGCCTTTTATTTTACAGGAACGTTAACATCCATTTTACGGAAGGATAATAATAATATATTTTCATAGCCTTGCACGGTTTTATTACCTGGAAAATTTAAATGGAATTATTTTTTCTTATAGGAAAATAAGGGAAAAGAAATATAATTTCTATGTATTTATAAAACAATTTAATGAAATCCCGACCCAAGGAAATTTATCCATTTTGGAATTAAATTCATATTTCTAATTTTCCTCTCCTCCGGGGTAAAAGAGTAGATTTTCTCCTTTTACTGTGATTTACTTTTCTTGCCCAAATATTAGGGAAGTTAGTCTTAAGGAAAATAATTTCCTCCACGGTAAATTTTTACATTTCTATCTGAAATTACAGCCCGCCATAATTATGGGGATTCTTCCCAAATTTATAGGAATTTAACACAAGTTTAGCATAAACGTTTATTAATTCCCAAACAAAATCAAAAGGGATTTTATATTTTGATTCAAGTAGGAAGGGTCATTTTTATTTCCAAATTATTCTTCCTTACTACCTATTTATAATTAATTTTTCATTTTTAAATATTTGGGTTATTTCCCTAAAGTCCAAACCCATATTTGATATACTCTAAGTTTTTTGTAATAAGGCTTGAATTCAAACTAAAACAGAACTCTAATATGAAGAAATAATTTTTTCTCTCCTTTGAGATTTTCCTGTAGAGCTTCTAACTATTTAATTGTCTCCGCTATAATAGAAAATGGACTATAATGCTAAATCAACATTAATGTTCTCACCCAATAGTCTTATTTTTAACACACAGGTAATCAAGAAGGAGATAACTCAAATGGGATTCAACCAAAACATTTTCACGTTCACACCTAAATTTTCAAGGTGCTTTTAATAGGAAAATGAACTTATATTGACCTAAAACACGGTCTATAATTATCTCTGAGATTAACATTGTGATGATTTTGGAAAAAATTAATTATCTAGAACCCATAAAGTGTTGCAACTGCTGAAAGGGGTGCCCCTTTCCACCCAACCATAGGCACAAGAAATTATGGAAATATTTACTACTAGACACCTCCTAGCTAGATCATGATGCCCTGAGAGATATGCTTCCTTCTTCTCAGCAAAAACCAGGGACGAAGGTCACTCTCCTCCTCCCATAGGAATTCTGACAGATTAGTTTTCTATCCACCAAGAAAGGGAGGTTGTTGTGATTTCTCACTCAATCACTCCATATTTCTGCAACTTTGTTTATTAGCTTGATTAGAAAAATGCTTCCCAACAATTCCTGTGCCCGGAAACATATTTGTTTCTCAATTCTCTTTAGAACCAGAGAGTTTCACATGTTCTCCCTCTTCATAAATGGTCACCAGACCCATTCCTCTACATCCTCTACCATATGCCCATGATTTTCCTTCCTTTTCTTTCCTTCCTCATCAAGATTTTGTGGGTCCAATTCTCAATTTCATGGGTTAGATCAGGAAGTTTCTAGATGGGTAATTTTCCCATATTCTCATTGACTCTTGAGGAAGACTTCCCAACTACTATCTTGACTGGTAATTAAATTCTCTAGATCAGAGGACTATTTTGGGTATGAACAATTTCAATCCAACAAAGTACTAGTATGTTAAGGTTCATATCAACCATTACGAGTTCCCCTCACCATCTCTCTCATGCATCATGATCTACATTGGAAACCCCTTCAGCAGTTATGCAACATCTTCCATTTTATTTACTAACATAAATATATACATTACCTTCTATAAAAAAAGGTTCACCAATTCCAACATCCACACATAATCAGTCTACCCATAGTCTCTTAGCAATCTATATTTATATTTACAATCTAGGGAAACATGGGTATTACATGCCACGTGTCACCCTTGTAGTGGTGACATGTGTCACCTTGACCCCTTTGACTTTGAACTTTTTTTGGTTTAACCTGAACTTTGACCAACCATATATTTTGCATACAAACTATGTTTGATGTGATTTTTGCATCATTGGAAATCTATCACCGAGCTATACGCATTAATTTCATTTTCAAGATCATTTGAGACAGTCTAATTTTGAGAATTTCTTAACCTTTATGAACCTCTGTGAGTGTTCTGGATCCTTCTAGACCTTTGTGAGCATTCTATATCCTCTTGGATCACTACTAAACTATGGAAAAAATAAAGTGATAAATAATGGAACCTGTTCTCCTCCTAGTGACCCAATATTTAACATCGCTCGATAGCCATCTAGGGGTAGGGTTTTGAATTCCTCAACTCTCAATTGTGATAAAATTTTGGACCTTCTAGAATCTCCTTGAAATTCCATACATGGATAGCCCGATATGTGTGAGTAATGGGGTTTGACATGGCATCGACTCGTACCATGGTGGTCAACACAGTAGGTCAACTTGCATGAGGCATAACTTTTGCATGTGAGCTCTAATTGATGTGATTTTTGTACCATTGGAAAGGTAATAATGTGTAGAATAGTGTCAAGGGATCTAAGCTAAAGTTAAGAAAGTTAAATCCAAAAAATGTCATTTAATGCCTCAAAATGGATTAAGAAGGTTTCAAACCCCAATTTTCGAAATTGGGACCTACCATTAAAATGGCCCTTCAAGTTGATTCTTCCAATTATTTACAATCTAAAAGCATCAAGATAGATGACAAATAAGATAATAATCCAATTTGTATCGCTAGTAGAAATAAAATGTGTCAATATAGAAACATAATAGTGATTGGAAGAATGGCGTGATTTTGAAAACCAACTGAAGATGATTGCTCTTACTATTTATAAATGATGTGTTGATGCTACAACAAAGGCACCTTATCAGATTCAAAAAATCTTAGTTCCAGTTCCTCATCGATTGGGATTTTTCTTCTTCAATCCCATTCCTTCAATGAACTAACCTACAACTACAATAGATAAGAAGATACTAGCAACATCCAACTTGAATAACTAATGATTAAGTTGTAGTATGTTTTGTAATTTGTTGCATCTCCATCTCACCCCTTCTTCGAGGAAAAGAAGATTTTAGGGTTCATGGAGACATTGGAAGTGTTATAGAAATATTTTCCTCACCCTGTGCAAATTTTCTTAGAAGGTCTTTCTCCATTTCCCTATGCAGACTTGAAGTCCCTTTTTGTAGTTCCCAGAGCTAAAAATAATATTTGTCCGCATATGCGCACCCTAACTGTTATACAACAAGCATATACGCAGGTGTTGACGGACGAAATTGATCGCTCGTCAACTGGAAGAGTGAATCTGGTCCGGGGTTGTCTAATTAACCCAAGCCATTTGGATTAATTCACTCCGATAGGTTTAGCGGCTCCGTTGGCCGATCTAAGTTCTAAAGAAAGAGAAAAAATAACTAAAGGAAATACAATAACTTACTAAATAACAATCACAAAAATATATATGTACATCTAAATATATATATTTACAGTTTATTTAAATAATATATGTATAATAGTTCTATATACAATCTGTACAAATCATGAGTTTTAATCTAAACTCATAAAAATCGAATGTAAATTGGTTCCTTTAACAACAGTAATAAAGAAAGCGAAAATACTATTTAGTTTTTTGATTTCTTTTCTTGGATGTATACATTCATAAAATCAAATATTAAACTACTTAATTGAACATAAAATTATAGATAGTGGAAATCGTTCTATATATAAAAAAAATATCTATATTCAGCAAGCAAATGAAATCAAATAATAGACTAACCTGTTAATGCATCCAACGTCTGTACAATAGTCAATATCCAGTCACCTTATCTGAGAAGTAAACCTGCAATGAATCTCGAGGTTTCTTCGAACAAATGCGAAACAATATGTTGGAGATTGAGTTTTGATAACAGAACATATAACGAACATAGTTACAGTGATCTTATGATTTACAAGTGACTACAATGATATAAATATTCTTGTAGGAACTTGTAGTTATACATTCAATAGGAAATAAGAGATAAATCTCAAATTTGTATCGAATTAATGATCACGCTATATTATATCTGAAACGTGAGATATGGACATCATATGAAAAGAATTATCTCAAATAACAATAAATTATGAAGACAAAAGTCTATCATCATCTATTATCATATCGAGATAAGAAGAACTTAAACTATAACATAATACACAAAAGCTAAAGTTGTCATATGTATTCTGTCCCATTCAAGTCTGTGTGCAAATATCCATACTCTAGCCCCGGGCCAAGATGATCCACTGTTTACAAAATGATAGGTTTATAATGGTCTCAATAAACATAACTTTTTCTGTTCCTGAGATCAAATTTGTTTCAAAAAAAAGGGGGATGCAACCACCTTGATTTTACTAAATATCCAAAAACTAACAACACTCTATTTCTGTTTATTCAAAATACATCATAGAGATGACTGGGAGATCTTAAAAGTTCCTCAGGTCAACTTTGAAATCATGGACCCCTAAATTATCCTGAAAGCAAAAGAAAATAGGAAGATTTCAGATATGTTTTCTGTAATTAATTTAGACAATTCAAATTTTCTTAACTGGCTACAGAATCTTGCGATTCTGTAGCTAGTTATAATAGTAAATGAAATCTCATTTTATTCAATAAATAAAACAGGCTAATTTAATAATAAAAATAGTTTATTCAACAAACCAAATAATCTAACTTAAGAATGACAACAATCATGCTATTAAATTAAAACAAATCATACCTCTAATCATGAAATCAAATCGTATAATGAAACTTTGGAGTTAACGATGGTTGTAGCTGCCTCTACATTTTTAAATATCACATGACCTGTGGTTTTCATACGCTTCTCCTTCCCTTGGATGATAGATTCAAGCCTGTTGTTTTCGTTTGTTAAAACATCAACCTGGTCTTTTAAAAACTTAAGCCGTGACTATATAAACGGGACATCAATATAGTATCTGTCGATCCATGATAGATAGACATCACACTGTGACTGTGTGGCGTTTGCATCAAAACGAACAAGATTATGGATCGAAGAACCCTCCATACAGATAATAGATTTATTGCAGAGCTGGACACCAGGAAACTCTGGATTGTCTTTCAAACAAGGAGGCAAATTATCGACAAAGTTATAGGGTCGGTCAGGGTGTGGCCCGAATGACACAGGGTCTTCCTCTGCAAGAAATTTGTCAATTTCAGAGTCTGATATTTCATTAACCTCAATCATGATGATCGCATCTACATGAGAGTTTGTCTTATTTCGAAGACTTCGAGAAATCAGCTTGCGAGCTCTTTTGTTTTTGAAATTGACATCAGCATTACTTTTAAAATTCTTTCCTGTAGGTTTCCTTACAATTTTAACACAGTCCTTTGGAAGTGTAATCTGTTGACTATCCTATTGAATTACCTTAGGATAGAGAAAGGTTTCGATATTAGGGGAAGAGGCACAAGTCTGGGAGGGTGAAAGAGATGTCGTTGGGTGGACAAGGGTTTCCTCAACGACAAGTTTATCTACTTCTCCCAATTCATGGTTACCATAACCATTTCGTGTTATAAACGAATCCCAATAGTCATTTTGCAACTCTAACTGATATATGAGGATGATTTTAATCAGTCCATGATGAAAAAGACTAGATTCTGACCTCTGTTTCTTATATCTTTTCCCCATTTTATATAGACTTCTGAGTAAGTAATATGGCATGTTCAAAGGGAAACCCATAAAAATCATAAGCAAGCTTAAATGATACAAAAATACAAGCCTGAACCGTCCCTCACATGTAACAAATTTCTTTACCACAACGAGTAAATCATGCCACCGAGATTTTAGGAATGAAATTGGCATACCTCTATCACAACTTGTTATTTTCCGAGATGTAAATAGCAGGGTCCAAGGAACTTCCTCCACTTTCGCGTTTTTAAACCATTTATGACCACTCGCTGGCAATCCTGTGGCTTGACTCAGGAACTCCTTGGTAACCTCCAGTTGCACATCACCAACTTTCTCCCTACAACCATCAAAAGATAAGGCAAATTTTTGTGCAACCCGAATATTAAAACCCTGAAACCTCCTGATGAAAACATGCCAGCCATTTCTTTCCAAATCCTCCCTAGCATCGTCTTATGAGAGCAGGGTTTGGATACTGTTTGGTTCAATTCTTACGAAAGGAGCCATACTGGATGGAAGGGTATTCAAACAAACAGAGCATACAGGTAGGGTTTGTGAAAATGAAAAAGAGCCATAACCTCGAGCCCAACAATAAATGCTATAAAGACTCATACAATGGGAAGGGTGTTTAATTAAAACCCATGCGAAGAGGTTTGTGAAATCCGAGGCCATCCTAAGAAGTAATGATAGTCTGCAAATCCTATGCCACCTTGGCATTGAGTACGATCTGGGACCAAAATATTGAAACGAAAATGAGTGCACACATCATGGGTTTGATTTCAAAGTTTGGGTAAGTGAAAAATCAAGATTTTTTGTAAAAGAAACGTAACCAAGGATCAAACCAACACTATAAAAAAATCAAATGGTGGGGGTATTTCGTTCATAAAACCATCAATCTATTAGGAATGCTTAGAATTGAAAGGATCACAAACAAGGAGAGAAACATCTTCATAGCAAGAAATCAAAATTTTGTAATAAACCATATGAGCAATTTGTCTTTAATGAAATTTTAAAAACATAATGGTAATCCCAGTTGCAAGTTTTCATGCTTGCAGTCATGAAAACAAAGTTTGAAAAGACAATAGGGAGAAGCGACGATTTACAACTGTCGTTTCGGAAACTGCTCATGAAGAGTAGTAAAATTTCATGACCTTTTGTAGGCAGCTTATGTAGGTCATTTTATTTATATAATAAAAATAACAATTACATTATTTCTGCCAACAATGACGACATGCTAGGAGAAGCAATTATCTCTGTTACACGAACGAGTTCAAGTTAGAAAAATCTGAAAAACTTTAAATCAAAGAACAACTGAAAAGTCATTTGAACATCTCAAATAATCATGAAGCAGTCCAGTTTCAGATAACTTTTATTTTTAAAGAAACAAAACTGGTGACAAACTTGGCAAAAGAAATTCACGATGTTAAGTTAAAATATTCAATACTGTTGACAGAGCCACTGCTGCTAGCAGGCGTTCATAGCCTTGACAGGGATGTCAATTAACCCACTCTGACGTCTGTATCCTGTCAAGAAATTTCAGATCAGAACGAAGGATGCTTAGGGCCAAAACGAAATTCATATCTGAGAATTTTATTTTACCTGACATTGCTTCACTGCCAGCGGGCCTATTTAGTACCCCAGCGAAGTTATCTTGGCGCCATGCATGCATTTACCTGCTGCCAGCAAACATGTTCAGTGTCCCGGTGGGTTTACAAACACTTCCCACAACTCTTTCAGAGTTTATTCATATTATAGTTTTTAAAATATTCAATAGAGTGGGGTGATGTTGAAAATTCCAATTTTTAACACATCTTGATATGTCACAGACCTTAAAAAATTTCATGCTGTCCTTCATCAAGATCCAAAAATAGTTCATTAATAAAACCGATTTTCAAGAACAGGGAGACATCGTTGAGTTGCTCTCTTAAAGAACCAGGAAAACGTAAAAATATTTTTATAGATGGTCATGAATACTTTCAATTGCATATTGAAACCGAGAAAACGCTTTTCAAACAAAAAGTCATCTTTAACAAGGTTACAATTTCAGAGAAATACAACAATTGATGTTTTGTCAACTTTTAGCAGCTGTTTTCGAAGGGGAAGTATTATGTTTTCTTTGTCTGAGCTAGCCCGTGGTGCAGGCATGTGTGTTTCAAAAAGATAGACCGATAAGAAGAAATGAAAACAAAACAAACCAGAAAAGAAAAACAAACAGCAAGGAAAACAAAAGAGAAAATATTTACAAAAGGTGTATGGGAGACTCATCAGGTAAAGTATTTTTTGAGAGCTTGGCCATTCACCTGGAAGGTGTCTAGCTGTCCCTCTAAATTCTACAGGTGAAAGGAACTGGGACCTAGTTTTTCAGTGATTAAAAATGGTCCTAACCACATGTTTTGAAACTTAGTATGCTCTCATTTTCCCTCATGAGGTTTGTCCCACTTGAGGACAAGGTCGCCTACCTCGAAATTTCTGTCAGAAGCAGAATTGGAATCAAACCAGTTTTTAAAAATGAGTTGATGTTGATCCAATTTTCATTTTTCTTGAGCCCTTACTTCCTCTAACTTTAGCAAAGAATTAATCCATCTCTCCAAGGGAGGACAATATTCTTCTTGCACCTTCTGCGATAACTGCAGAGATGGAAGAAGGACATGCGGTGTAAGAATCGCTTCCCTGTCGTAAATGAGAAAAAAGGGGGGATTACCAACAACAGTTTTAGGAGTTACCCTGTCAGCCCAGATTGCATTCAATAGTGAGTTATGCTAGTTTTTATGGTTTTCAGAGAGTGTTCTCTTGATGATTTTGATCAGGTTTTTATTTGTTGATTATGCCAAACCATTTCCTTGAGGGTAATAGCTTGCATAATATTTTAATTTTATTCCTTTTTCTAGAGCGAAATCACTCATTTCAGGAGATGAAAAATAGGAAGCATTGTCAAATACTAGGCATTCAGGAATACCGAAACGAGTGATAATATTTGAATTCAGGAAGGATATTACCTGGCTATTATTTACATCTTTTAATGGGGCAGCCTCGAACCATCTGGTGAAATAATATGTGGTTGTTATGATGTATTTATGCTGCTGCGAGGATGCTAGATTGATTGGACCTATAATATCCAGGCTCCACTACTGAAAAGGGGAGTCTACCGAAACTGGTTGCAGTGGGAATGCTAGTTTTTGTATTCGTCCAAATGTTTTTTGACAGATTACACACTTGCGGCATAAGGCATGAGTGTCTTTGAAAAGGGTAGGCAGTAATAACCTGCTCTTAATACTTTGTGGGCGGTGGTGTCTCCACCAAAATTCCCACCAGCTTCCCCTGCATGTAATTCCAATAAGACTTTTTTTGCTTCATCTTTTTCAAGACATCGCATAAGTATTCCATCGAAATTTTGGCAAAACAAAATATTGTTAATCAGATGAAAAGAAGAGGATTTTAATCTTAGTGATCTCCTTTTTGGGGGATCAAGGTGACGGGGAGCTGATCCGTGTATAAGACAAAATTTGATGTCTTCGTACCAGGGACTAGTAAGGTTTTGTGCACAACAGATTTGATTTTGATAGTGCTGATTTGGAATTAACATATCGGTTTCATTTTGATGTCCTATAGCTGAATCAACAACCAAATTACATAAAACTTGGCCTCTAACAATTGGTGCTGGGGTGATTTCTATGTCATATTCTTGTAAGGATGTGACCCAGTTTGCCCTTTTTTCACCTAGTTCTTTCTGCACTAACAAATTTCTGACAGCAGGGTAAGGGACAATGATTTTCGTCCTAGATTTTAGTAGATAAGATCGGAAGTGTTTTACCGCTTTAAAAATGGCATAGGCCTACTGAAATATTGTTGGGTAATTAAGTTATGCTCCCTTGAAGGCTGAGCTCATAAAGGTAATTGGGACTTCCTTGTTTTCAGCATTCTTTTGGGTTAGGACAACAACATAAGACTGATCAGAAGCAAACGTGTAGAGGGTGAAGTCTTGCGAAAAGTCAGGGCTCATTAGAGAAGGAGCGTCTACTATAGCCTTTTTTATTGAGTCAAAAGCCTGAATTTCCAAAGGTCCCCAATGGTACTGTACATCCTTTTTTATTAAATTTTGTAATGGTCTGACCATTTCTGAAAATCTGGGGATGAACCTCCTAACAAAGTTTATCTGTCCTAAGAAATATTGCATGGAATTTTTTGAAGATGGAGGGGGCAGTTTTGAAATGAATTGGGTCCTTTCAGGGTCAATAATCATCCCTTTATTTGATACAATGAATCCGAGGAGCTTACCTTGTTCTACTGCGAAGACATACTTTTTAGGATTTAAAGAAATGTCGTACTTACGACATCACTGCAGAATAGATCTTATATGGGCTAGATGATCTCCTTTATTTTTTGAGAAGACAGTGACATCATCTAGGTAAACTACTACAGATTGATTGATTAAGCCGCGAAAAGCGATATCCATCGCTCTCTGAAAAGTGGCACCGAAATTTATGAGCCCAAAGGGCATCTTCCTATAAGTGTAGGTGCCCCATGGGGTACGGAAAGTAGTTTTGAGTTGGTCTGGGGGAGACATAAGGACTTGGTTATACCTTGAAAAACCATCCAACAACGATAATATTTCAGAACCAGATACTTGTTGAAGGATCAGTTCCATGGGAGGGACAGGGTAGTTGTCTTTATCAGATGCTCGATTTAAATTTCAGAAATCAACACATAGTCGGATTTCACCACTCTTCTTCCTCATAGGGACAAGATTAGAGACCCACAGTGTATGTCTTACTGGGAAGATTATTTTAGCATTCAAGAGTTTGTTTAATTCTTTCTTGACTATTGGTTCAAGTTTCGGGTGCATCTTTCTTAACTTTTGTTGAAAAGGTTGGGTCTGGGGTTTCATGGGAATTATGTGTTGTATGATGTTAGGATCAAAGGTATTTAGGTCATCGTATATCCGGGAAAATACATCTTTGAATTCCTTAAAAAACTTAGTAAATGCTATCTTTTCTTGCTCAGAACATCCCAACCCCAAATTGATGCACTGTGGGTTATCTTTAGTTCCTAAATTTACTTTTTCATGTGTCAAGGAATAACTATTCGTTTTACAATTCAATGATTTTCTGAATTTATCGTGAAGATCATAAATTTTTTCTAATCTAACCATAGATTTTGGCATAGAGTTTACCATGTCCGATGCATACTTTGGGGATCTTGGATCTGGTATTACAGTAAAATCGTGAAGGTTTTCATCGTGGGTACCTTTGTCGATAACTGTGCCCTAGAAAGTCTCTTCCATGTGCAAAAAATTGATAATCTATTGATCATCATCGAAGACTCTCCAATTGGTGATGTTGTCTGGGGCGGATGGTCTGAACAACAAATCAATGGAAAAAGCATTCGGAGATAGGCCTTCTGCAAGAAAACGTTTTGAGGCGACGTTAGCTAACAAATCAGCCTCAGAATTATTCAATCTTGGAATAGAATTAATATTAAACGCAGAAAACTTGTTCATTAAATTCCATACCTCAGTCTGATAGCTTGTCAGGTGTGGAGATAAATAATGAATATAATTTTTTACCTGTTTAACCACAATTTATGAATCACCAAAGACAGACAAATTCTGGATCTTCAAATCTAGTGCTTTCTTGAGACCTTGCAGGAGTGCCTCGTATTCAGCCAGATTGTTTGCGCATTTGAATTCTAACCGGAAAGCAATCAAAGTATTGTTACCTGCTGGATCAATGAGCACGCACCTTGCACTAGCTCCTTACTTAGATTTAGATCCATCGAAGTAAAGAGACCAGATTTGATTTTCGTCAGGTGCATGTGACCACTGGGAGAAGGTTGTTGACTGTGTACATGTCATAATTTCAGACTGTTGTTCCGGGTTAGTAATGGTAGAAGTTTCAGCCATGAAATTTTCAAAAAAAGTGTCCATCCCCTGTATTTCAAGTGAATTGGTGGAAGCAGTGAATGGTTCATTGGGATCATTTAAATCAGTTACCATGAACTTAAGGTAACGTTCACGATTTACCTTGATTCTGTTAGGCTTTCCATTCTTGGGCAGCCACAAGTGAGACCAATCCGTTGCAAAATAGCCATGTAATTTTTCTAACCAATCTCTACTTAAAAACAAACCATATACTTATGGGATATCTACGACAATGATATCAATAACTTGATGGACTTCAGGATTAGATGATAATCTGATGAGCACATTTTTTAATTCACCTATGACTTTAACACTAGTTCAATCAAGTTGGATAATTTTCAGGCTAGACGGTTGAACTTCAGCATTAATTTTTTGACAGATAGACCAAGGCATTACGTTTGACGATGCACCTGAATCTACCATACAGTTATGTACATTCCTATTGAAAATTTCAAAAGTCAACAAAAAGGGTGGGACATTTCTGCGAGTATTAACAACACAAGTTTGTCGTTTTTTAATCGCAGCCCCTGAAACTAGTTTATCTACATTTGTTACACTTTTTACAGCAAGGTCTCTTTTATCGGAAGGCTCTAACATCATTTTGGAGAAGACCTTTTGAGGTGTTTTGGGGTTGTTTTCAACAACTTTGTTGCTGTTCGGATTGTTGTTTTTGTTGTTTTCTGCAATATTCTGCAACATCTTTTGCAGAAGAAAAGGGAATTTTAATCATTCGTAAACAGAAATGTTAGCCCTAATTTATTTTAGATCCTCAATCAAATCATACTCTAAACTTGTGGCTGCTGAATTATGTTTAGTTTCAATTGATTTAGATTGTTTTTGAGGTGCATTAGTTACAATTTCAGAAGAAGACTTATTTGTTGTCTTGCTCCTGGTATTGTAAGGATGCACTGTTTCGAAATTAGCTTGAAAAATGCTATCCAAAAAATGTCCAAAAATGTTTAGGGAGGATTCATCCTCTCCCTCTATCGCTTGTTCAACTACTTCTTTAGGAATATCGGGAGGAATCAAGTTATCATGTGCTTCTAGAATCGTCTAAATAGTGAATTGTAATCTTTCTAGGTTTAAGCCTTCAGAATTTGAGTTAGGCCGGTTTGTGGGAAAAGGATTTCTAAATGGAGGTTTGTAAGGCCCTTTGCTTGAATAAGCTTCTTCAGCCGATCTTTTCAAATCTACAACTTGATTAAACAACTTCTGAATGACCTTCTGTAAGTTTTCTAGATTCGAACTATCTGGTTGAGTTTTGTTTTGGGGAGGTCTAGGAAGGATTTTGATTTTCTTCTTGGAGGATGAAATAGTCTCTGCCTCATCACAGGTATTGTCTTTTAGGCTGAGAATATCTTTCTTGATTTGACTCGCCTCTTCGAAGGCTTCTAACAATGTGGCTTTCTTGGACCTTTTTACCCAAATGGCTATGTTTTGATGTAAGGCTTTCATGTAGTATGTGACGATAAGATTTTTGGCAGGCATCGAATCTGTGGGGATTCGATTCTTTAATGTCAGGAACCTTTGATTAAAGTCTTTTATCTTTTATTTGGGGTTCATATTTAAACTAGAGAGTTCCATGACTAGGACTTTAGGAGATTTGTTGTCTCCGAATTTTTCAAGGAAACAGGACTCGAATTTATCCCATGACATGATGGTGTGGGGTTGTTGGGAAAAGTACTAGGTAGAGGCATTGCCTTCAAAGGTGTAGGGAAACAATCTGCACACAACGCCTTCATGTTCAACACTACGGAGCCTAATGGCTAGCATAAATTTTTTGATATGATCTTCAACAATCTGCTTGGAATCTGGGTCAAATTTAGGGAGCCATTTCTCTAGATGTTTAGGCAAAGGATGTTGGGGACCAGGTATGGCCACTGCATCTTGGTCGAGCCAAGGTCCGGCAAGATTGTTTGGATTGGCCATAGGTGTGGGTGGTGTCAAAGGCTGAGATGAATAACTTCCTTTGTCTGATGATTCTTCTCTAGAAGAAGAAGGATATGAAGGGGGTGGTGATGGTGGAATACCGGATCCTCCTACTGTAGGAGTGAGGATATGATCTGGATTTGAAGGGATTAGGGTAAGATCAGTACCTTCAAGTTGTTCCCTGATATCAGAGAAGTCTAATGGTTGGTTCAAAGGTCAGCCTGGTTGCCTGATATGGGCTAAGGCACTGTGCGTCCTAATGAGGGATTCACGAACAATTTCTTGTACGTCGGTCCCTGGGGGGGTTGGAGTTACTGGATCTACAGTGATCCATGGAGTATCGTTTGATGTGGTTTTTGTTTGAGGAACAATGTCATCGTCAGAATGACTTCTTGTTACTATAGGTGAATGGGTAGGTGGGGGAGGAGTCTTGCGACCTCCACGTGCTATTAATAATATGCAGGCCCTCCTTCTAGCACCATTTGTTGACGGGAGAAATTGACCGCTCGTCAACTGGAAGAGTGAATCCGGTCTGGGGTTGTCTAATTAACCCAATCCGTTTGGATTAATTCACTTTGATGGGTTTAGCAGCTCCGTTGGCCGATCTAATTTCTAAAGAAAGCGAAAAAATAACTAAAGGAAATACAATAACTTACTAAATAACAATCACAAAAATATATATGTACATCTAAATATATATATGTATAGTTTATTTAAATAATATATGTATAATAGTTCTATATACAATCTGTACAAATCATGAGTTTTAATCTAAACTCATAAAAATTGAATGTAAATTGGTTCCTTTAACAACAGTAATAAAGAAAGCAAAAATACTATTTAGTTTTTTGATTTGTTTTCTTGGATGTATACATTCATAAAATCAAATATTAAACTACTTAATTGAACAGAAAATTATAGATAGTGGAAATCGTTCTATATATAAAAAAAAATCTATATTTAGCAAGCAAATGAAATCAAATAACAAACTAACATGTTAATGCATCCAACGTCTGTACAATAGTCAATATCCAGTCACCTTATCTGAGAAGTAAACCTCCAACGAATCTCGAGGTTGCTTCGAACAAATGTGAAACAATATGATGGAGATTGAGTTTTGATAACAGAACATATAACGGACACAGTTAAGTGATCTTATGATTTACAAGTGACTACAATGATATAAATCTTCTTGTAGGAACTTGTAGTTATACATTCAATACGAAATAAGAGATAAATCTCAGATTTGTATCAAATTAATGATCACACTATATTATATCTAAAACGTGAGATATGGATAGCATATGAAAAGAATTATCTCAAATAACAATAAATTATAAAGACAAAAAGCTATCATCATCTATTATCATATCGAGATAAGCAGAACTTTAACTAAAACATAATACAGAAAAGCTAAAGCTGTAATATGTATTCTGTCCCATTCAAGTCCGTGTGCAAATATCCATACTCTAGCCCCAGGCCAAGATGATCCACTGTTTACAAAATGATAGGTTTATAAAGGTCTCAAGAAACATAACTATTTTTGTTCCTGAGATCAAATTTGTTTCAAAAATAAAGGGGGATGCAACCACCCTGATTTTACTAAATATCCAAAAACTAACAACAGTCTATTTCTGTTTATTCAAAATACATCATAGATATGACTGAGAGATCTTAAAAGTGCCTCAGATCCACTTTGAAATCATGGACCCCTGAATTATCCTGAAAGCAAAAGAAAATAGGAAGATTTCAAATATGTTTTCTGTCATTAATTTAGACAATTCGAATTTTCTTAACTGGCTACAAAATCTTGCGATTCTGTAGCTAGTTATAATAGTAAATGAAATCTCATTTTATTCAATAAATAAAACAGGCTAATTTAATAATAAAAATAGTTTATTCAACAAACCAAATAATCTAACTTAAGAATGACAACAATCATTCTATTAAATTAAAAAAAATCATACCTCTAATCATGAAATTAAATCGTTTCATGAAACTTTGGAGTTAACGATGGTTGTAGTTGCCTCTACTTTTTTGAATATCACATGACCTGTGGTTTTCATACACTTCTCCTTCCCTTGGATGATATATTCAAGCATGTGGTTTTCGTTTGTTAAAACATCAACCTGGTCTTTTAAAAACTTAACCCGTGACTGTAGAAATGGGACATCAGTATAGTATCTGTCGATCCATGATAGATAAAAATCGCACTGTGACTGTGTGGCGTTTGCATCAGAATGAACAAGATTATGGATCGGAGAAACCTCCATATGGATAGTAGATTTATTACAGAGCTGGACACCAGGAAAATATGGATTGTCTTTCAAACAAGGAGGCAAATTATCGACAAAGTTATAGGGTCGATCAGGATGTGGCCCGAATGACACAAGATCTTCCTCTGTAAGGAATTTGTCAATTTTAGAGTCTAAGCTTTAATTAACCTCAACCATGTTGTTCACATCTGTACGAGAGTTTGTCTTATTTCAAAGACTTCGAGAAATCAGCCTACCAGCTCTTTTGTTTTTGAAATTGACATCAACATTACTTTTAAACTTCTTTCCTATAGGTTTCCTTACAATTTTAACACAGTCCTTTGGAAGTGTAACCTGTTGACTAGCCTATTGAATGACCTTAGGATAGATCAAGGGTTCGTTGTTAGGGGAAGAGGCACAAGTCTGGGGAGGTGAAAGATATGTCGTCGGGTGGACAAGGGTTTCCTCAACGACGAGTTTATCTACTTCTCCCAATTCAGGGTTTCCATAACCATTTCATGTTATAAATGAATCCCAACAGTCATTTTGCAACTCTAACTGATATATGAGGATGATTTTAATCAGGCCATGATGAAAAAGACTAGAGTTTGACCTTTGTTTATTATATCTTTTCCCCATTTTATATAGACTTCTGAGTAAGTAATATGGCATGTTCAAAGGGAAACCCGTAAAACTCATTAGCAGGCGTAAATGATACAAAAATACAAGCCCAAACCGTCCCTCACATGTAACAAATTTCTTTACCATAGTGAGTAAATCATGCCACCAAGATTTTAGGAATGAAATTGGCATACCTCTATCACAGCTTGTTATTTTCCGAGATGTAAATAGCAGGGTCCAAGGGACTTCCTCCACTTTCACGTTTTTAAACCATTTCTAACCACTCACTGGCAATCTTGTGGCTTGACTCAGGAACTCCTTGGTAACCTCCAGTTGCACATCACCAACTTTCGCCCTACAACCATCAAAGGATAAGGTGAATTCTTGGGCAACCCAAAGATTAAAACCCTGAAACTTCCTGATGAAAACATGCCAGCCATTTCTTTCCAAATCCTCCCTAGCATCGTCATACGAGAGCAGGGTTTGGATACCGTTTGGTTCAATTCTTACGACAGGAGCCATACTAGACAAGAGGGTAATCAAACAAACAAAGCATACAGGTAGGGTTTGTGAAAACAAAAAAGAGCCATAACCCCGAGCCCAACAATAAACGTTGTAAAGACTCATACGATGGGAAGGGTGTTTAATTAAAACCCATGCGAAGAGGTTTGTGAAACCCGAGGCCATCCTAAGAAGTAATGGCAGTCTGCAAATCCTATGCCACCTTGGCATTGAGTACGAGCTAGGACCAAAATATTGAAACGAAAATGAGTGTAGACATCATGGGTTTGATTTCAAAGTTTGGGTAAGTGAAAAATCAAGAGGTTTTGTAAAAGAAACGTAACCAAGGATCAAACCAACACTATACAAAAATCAAATGGTGGGGGTCTTTCGTTCATAAAACCATCAATCTCTTAGGCATGCTTAGAATTGAAAGGATCACAAACAAGGAGAGCAACATCTTCATAGAAAGAAATCAAAATTCTGTAATAAACCATATGAGCAATTTGTCTTTAATGAAATTTTAAAAACATAATGGTAATCCCAGTCTCAAGTTTTCATGCTTGCAATCATGAAAACAAAGTTTGAAAAGACAATAGGGAGAAGAGATGATTTACAACTGTTGTTTCGGAAACTGCTCATGAAGAGTAATAAAATTTCATGACCTTGTGTAGGCATATTATGTAGGTCATTTTATTTATATAATAAAAACAATAATTACATTATTGCTGCCAACAGAAGGTTGCACCATTACAACCCGCGTACATCAGGTTTTGTGCCAAAAATTAAAAAATGGTGTCGAGTTTCCATGTCACGTCATGTGATCCATGATCCTTGACCTTCCATATACTGGAAACGTTCCAACTCAGCCCTTCAGTTCCATTTGAAGGCTATAAATGGGCCATATCCAAGCTGTGGAAAAGAGGAGAAGAATTCAACTTTGAGAGAAAAGTTACTCTGGAGAAATTATTCACTTCATATTGAGTCTGCATCCCTTTATCCTTTTAAGTCTGAACACATTTTTCAGCCCCCAAGCTCTTCCCTACTTTATTGAGAACCTCATTGTCTCTCATATATAATCTTGTCTTTGGTGGAGGCCCAACTAGAAGGGACTTAGTTTCTCAGTTCTAAACTGTGTCGACACATAAGTTTGTAATTCATACACTTTTACTGATTACATTTTGATAGAAATACTCTTTTCTCGTCCAATTAATTTCTTGAAAATATTTGAATTGTTATTCCATGGGCATATTTTTTATGAATATTGATGGATTATTCTATTGAATTTGCTAACTTTATATATTATCACTATATGCTTGTGTTTCTTGGTTGTCGAGGACAAGTTGCAGGTGTATTGCTTTGGGTCAAGTGCTCAACGATTGACTTCATCAAATGTCTAGATGAGGTAGGCTCTTTATCTTGTCTTGTTAGCATATTTTCTTATATATCAAAGTTGATTTATGTAGTCATTTTAATTTGTTTTGGTTTACCCCATGCCATAGAGATATTTTCCGCGTAACATAATTGGAGACCATACTAGGGATTGAATCTTCTTTTCGGGGTTTGGGGTGTTTTTCTCGTTTGATTTATCTCGTTTATATTGAGTTTATTATTGTCTGATTACTTGACATCCTCTGTTCATTTTGAGTCTGAGTTTCTTAGCCTTATCTTTAACTTTGCAGTGTTTTAATAAATATAGGCAGGTTTTTACCTGACAGTCGCATACATATGCGTGTTGTTCTTCTGGAAGAGGCGTATATACATGGTTTTCTCATGAACAATTGCATACATCATTCTTGTGTTCTTGGTTGATTATTTTGATGCTTGATGGGTAAGTTTTGATGGTTGTTGAATCTTCTTAGGTCTCTGTTATGACCGTTGAATGTATGCAAAGTGATAGAAAACCTTTCTTTGGTTGAATTTTTGGGCGGTACCTTTCTCATCATCCTTTTCATTGATTGTCCTTGCATCTTGGGATGGGTGTTTGCTTCTTGATATCCAACTTGGTTTGTCTTTGATTTCATTTAGTAGAATCTTTATATCAAGTTGTTGTTCAATGCTTTCATTTTCATTCTTTTATATTGAAAATACAAAAATATTAAACATTTTACAGTGTTTCCATTTGATCTTTTGGGTTCTTATTGTTGATCTTAGTACATGTATGGAAATATTGCATTTTATTTTGAATTGCATAATTAAATTGAAAATTGGATTTTGAAAAGCTTATTATTTATTGGGAATTGAAGTTAGGACTTTGCATTTTATTCATATTCATTTATTTTACTTACTGAGTCATAACATCATCAGTTTCACTACCACACCTTTTTTATTAAGAAAGGCCACTAAAAGCAATGTTGATAATTTAAAACTGATTAGAAACAATTTTATTTTTTAGGGTGCACAAACTAGCTTAGGATTTAGAGCCTTGGAATAGGATTTTGTGAGTAAAATTCTCCAAGGCTATTGTAATATCCCTAGACCAAACCCAATTGTAAATATAATATGAATGTACTTAAGTTAGTGAGTTGTTTCGACCTCATTTGGTATTGCACGTCATGTGGCATAGTGTGTGCATGAACTGCGCAGTAAAACGATGTAATATGTACATTCTAGGATATCGCATGCAGTAACTAAGGTGGGCACAGTATAGAGGAAAATGATCCTTGTGTATATGATATGTGTTATAGGATGGTGAGCCAGTTATTATAAGATGGGATGCTTATGTTTTGGTATTAGGCCGAAATTCCTAGATGTCAAAGGCCAATGTGCCTCTTTTGTACATGACTCATGATTAATATAAAATACATCACTGAGCACAAACCGACCACAATAAAAGATATGGAAGATTGAACTTCACCAGTTAGGGAAAGGGAGGGCCAAAAGTCAAGAGAATATTATATCAACATTTCCTAAAACATAACATATGGATAATTATTTTATCCTAAGTTCTAAAGTTGGGGACAAGTGGACCAAAGTAACTTTCTATATGACAAGTGTCCAGTTGGGGGCATGCATTCATATTGTGGGGGAACTTAGCTCATTTGGAGACTTCTCATGGATACCTTACAAACAGCCCGACGACCATTATTAGCACAATGACTTCCATGAAGAGTTCACAGTGATTCTCCTCCACACTCAGTTATCCAGTCAATGATTCCATGACCATTTCACTCATGCATTCCGTTATCCTTGAGACAACCATTTCACCATTATGGAGCATTTTTCCATAGCCCTTTTGGTTGGTGTACTTGGTTAGCTTGGAGAGGGATTGAAGAAGCGGCTTGTCAGGCCTGTGAGCAATTCTCAGAGTGAGAGAATTGTTGGGTATTGATTCATGAAGGTGCTAGACTGCAGCTACTACACTCTGAGACTTCCAGTCTGGCCTATTGTTGAAGCCATGGAAGGGAACTGGGGTAGCCGAGGGACTGTTGAGCAGAGGAGTGGCACACTTTCTTGGGTGGGACAGGCATGTGGGGAATGAGAGGCTGTAGGTTGTTAGTTGAGTGAGCACATGAGATGGAATCTTTCCTATTTTCCATGATCCTTAGCCTGGATAGGAACCCTTTACCCTAGGTGGAGTTCAATCCCAGCTTGGGGGTGACTCACTGTTGAGAGTGATGAACAGTGTAGTCTATGGCTGGGAGGTTCGTGGACATTCTGTACGCAATTGGTGACAATATTTCCAAGATAAGTACCAGTTGTATGATAAAAATGATATGTAGCTTGTTATTTACATGCCTATGTTACGGTTTATAATATATGTGATTATAATTGCATGTATGTTTATCAGTAATTCTCTGTAAATGTTGTATATCTATAGTTATTGTTATTTCAGTATAAAAGTCGTATGTTATAGAAATTAATTGTTTGTTTATGTTTATATGTAAAGCTTCCACGAGTGTGTTGTATGTATATGTCTTAGTTGCATGCAGTTTAAAGAGTAAATTTATGTGGCATTGCTCAGTTGACTATTGGGTATGCTATTGTATGTTCCACAGTATGGGAACGAAAATTTTCCCTAGAGTAGCATGGCCCAGCTTGAAGGCTGGTAATGTTACCGGATGGTGTCAGAGCATGAGTGGTTGTTCTGGAGTGGCGTACCCTGGCCTGAGGTTGGCCAGGGGAACGTTACAGAATGGCATCAGATCTTTAGTTCAACACTGATCTTGGATGGGCCAGAGGAGTTCAATTGAAGCGAATATTCATAGAAGAGTAACTTCTAATTGACCAGAATTGGAGTCACAGAGTGTCCATGGAAAAAGGTTGGCATGATGGCACGCACGCGGTAAAGTTTGGCACCGTGCGGGAAAACAATGGTGTGCCAGTGTGCACGGTAAATTGTGGTGTTGCGTGGAAGATTATTATGTGTAGATGCACACACTAAATTTATCCTTGCGCGGTGAGCACACACATAGTAATGTACACATGGTGTGTGCAAGTATTTCTTAACGCAGATGAGTTTTGTTAGTACGCGCATAATTATGAGTATAAGTTGTTTCGTGACGGTGTATTCAGTAGTGTGCGCAGATATTTGGGCGCTATGGAATATGTTAAAATTGGCATGGTGCATGCATAGGATGAAATGCATGTGAAATATCAGTGCGCGGTACAAAAAATGTGCGCAATGGATGTTGGCGCACAACGCAAGAGTAGTGTGCGTGAGTTGTCGGTGCGACAAAGAAGAAATGCACAGTAGATTTAGGTGCGCGAAGAAGCATTTTACCTTGTAATATTGCTATGCATGATAAATATAAATGAACAGGTGAAGTTTAATGCATGTGAAGTTGCTTGGAAGGAGATGAGTCTGAGTTTAAATTGCATAATAATAAAAGAAAAAGAAACACATAACCACATCGAAGAATTAATTAAAAAGAATTCTGAGTTTTAATTTCTTCCGATTTAGACAAATGAAAATAAAAATATAAGATTACAAGAAAAGATTATTATAAAAGAAAACAAGATTCATAACATCACTAGATAGGAATTGTAATAAAACAGTCTAAAATCCATTTCTATATTTATATAATCGTATTAATCACAAAATTACAAAAGGGTGATGACAGCGTCGAACGGTTAGCTTGTTGTAAAAAGGGTTGTTTGAAGAACAGGCCTATCATCTCTGGTACTCTTTACCTCCACTACCGGCTATTCAAAATTCACTGAGACATGCTTATTCTAGTTGAAGACTTACTTCAGCTTAGCGATATCCACCTTTAAGGAATAATCTAACCAGACTGGTTGATTCTATCCAACACTTTCAGTCGCTTCAGCCGTAGATTCCTCCTTCTTATGCCGCTTACTCCTTTTCTTCTTAGCGACTGGCCTGTTGATGACTAAATCCTTTATAGTGGGATTTATCCTGGCTTCCAACTGTGAGTATGTAGCCAGCTCTGTATGAAACTTAGTTGCTATAATGTGTGCAAGGACCCTTTCCTCCTTATTCGTGGGAAAGTCTAGCATGTTGCTCAAATAACCAGTCTCACTCGATTTAGCCTTGTCCATGTATCTCAGGTTGTGGATACTAAATGGTGTTTTTATAGAGAGCAGAAATTCGAGCAGTTGGGGATTACCTCGGTTATGGATACACAAATATCTTCATACTTGGGGAGTGGTAATTATAGAATTCTATTTATGAAGCGTAGATGGATTACGTACAAGAGCATTGGGTTTCCATGCTCGACCAATCCATTTCGAATGATTATATTTTGAGTTCATTACATGGCGGTGTTCGGTTGATGTCACATGGCTGCGAAGTACCGAACGAGTGAAGCAGGGTGATCTGACTAAGCCATCGCCTGCTCCACGAGTGGTGGATTTGACATGTTGAGACACGTGATACCGCGTCTTGGCGAAAGTGGTTTCGGCGAACCACCATCTTGCACAAGTGTATCTTGGAAGGCACTACGCGTCTGTGTTTTTGAGACTTGGGTCTTATCTAGAATTTCCATGGTGATAACACCAGGAAACTGGGAGTGATAATGATGATGTGTATTTTGAATTGAAATGGTGCATATTCTCATGAATTGTTGAATTGTTAGCCTGATTAGTTTCAATGGATGCATGTTTTGTAGAATTAACAACAAATCGATTAGGTCAGATCAGTGCAGAGTCCATAGGAATGGAAGAGGCATAGGGGAATTACAGTTAGCAAGAGGAGAGCATAGGGGTGGATGTCCATTTGGGCATGGAAGGAACGAACTCCAACGGACATGGAGAATAAAGGAATGAAGAGATGAATATGGTTGATACCATTAAGAAATTGCAGAAGGATGTCCAAAGCCATAAAGATGATAATGAAAGGCTTATGAAAGACAAAGAGCAGCAGGATGACTTCAACATGAAGCTATTGGAGGGTTTGAAAAGAATATAAAATAAATTGGTTAAGGAGAGTGGCTCAAGTGAATCTAGGAGTAAAAAACCTTTAGAGGAGAAAAGAAAAGTAAAAAGTGCTAGTAGACATCACCATCATTCCCATAAGAGAGAAAGAAACAACTCAAGTATATCCCCTGTCAGAAGGTATAAGAGATCTAGGGTGGATGAGTTGCGAGGAGAAATGAACAAAATCAAACCTCCTACATTTGATGGTGAGCACAAGAAGGATGAAGATGCGGAAACATGGTTTCTAGGCATGAGGAAGTATTTTCACTTGCATAATTATTATTCTCATGCAGAAGGTAGAATCACTATCTATAAACTCAAAGGAAAGGCCTCAATGTGGTGGGATCAACTTGTGCAGGTACAACACATTATAGAGAAAAGTGTTACTTGGAGGGAATTCAAGACGTATTTTGAGAAGAAGTACTTGACTAAGAGATACTATGACAAGAAAATGAAAGAGTTCTTTGAACTCAAGCTTGGAAGTATGACCATAGATGAATATGAGAGAAGGTTTTTGGAACTATTGAAGTATGTCTCTTTCATCAAGGATGAGACAGTCAAAATTCAAAGGTATTTAAGTGGATTTCCATCATTCATCAGTGAAAAAATACAGTATGATGATCCCAAGACATTATAAGATACCATAAGGAGAGATAAATGCCTATATGATTAGTAGAAAGTAAGGCCAGCTTTCCAAAGTGTGTGGGAAGACAATAAGAAATTCAATATGGATCAAAGGAAGAAGGGAGCTAAGACACCATTCTTCAAAAATAATCCACAAGGACAACAAATGCCTAAAGAACACAGAACGATTGAAACGGGGAGTCAAGGGCCAAAACAACCAACTATGCAATGTTGGGGTTGTAAAGGGGACCATAGGTTCAGAGATTGTCCTCACAGGGGTGAAAAATGTAGGGTTGTTCACAATGTACAACGAGCTGAAATAGTGGAGGACATGGGAATATATGTGTCAAGTATTTATGCAGCCCTTGACAATAAGCAAGTAGAGTATCAGTCCCACATGATTGAAGTGGAAGGTATGATCAACAACCAAACCCTTGCTATTTTAATTGATTCAGGAGCTAGTCATAGTTATATAGACCCTAAGATGGTGGAAAGTTTTTAATTTCCAAGAAGCAAGCATTGGAAATCCTGGTTGGTACAACTAGCTACAGGAGCCAGAAGAAAGGTTAATGAGATGGTTAAGTCTTGCCTCATAGACATGAATGGACTGAACACCAAAGCAGATTTAAACATCTTGCCTTTACGTTCTTATGAATATACAATTGGGATGGATTGGTTAGACCAACATCACACTCTCTTAGACTGTCACAACAAAGAATTTACTTTCCTAGATGAGGAAGGGAAACCAAGGAAGGTACAAGGAATCCCCAAGGAAGTAACGATTAGAGAAATTTCAGCATTGCAACTGAAGAAATGTTACAGAAAAGGATGTCAAATATGTGTGGCTCATTTGGCAGAGACACCTAAAGATAAGGTGCCAAATTTGGAAGATTATGCAGTCCTGGAAGATTTTGAGGATGTGTTCAAGGAGGTACCCGGACTACCCCCAAGGAGAGATATTGATTTCTCTATAAATGTGATGCCTGGAGTAGTGCCAGTATCAAAGACTCCTTACAGAATGAGTACACCAGAATTAAAGGAGTTACAAATGTAGCTTGAAGAACTTCTGAAGAAGGGGTATATACACCCAAGCGTTTCACCTTGGGGTGCCCCAGTCCTCTTTGTGAGAAAGAAATATGGAACACTAAGGTTGTGCATTGACTTCAGACAGTTGAATAAAGTGATTGTTAATAACAAGTATCCTCTACCAAGGATTGATGACCTCTTTGATCAATTGAAGGATGCAAAGATATTTTCAAAGATATATCTCAGATCAGGATACCATCAGGTAATAATTAAAAAAGAAGATATTAGCAAGATCGCCTACAGGACGAGGTATGGTCAATATGAGTTCACAATGGTACCATTTGGGTTGTCAAATGCACCATTTGTTTTCATGTGCCTAATGAATGGTGTTTTCTGAGAGTATTTGGACAAGTTTGTCATTGTCTTTTTGGATGACATTCTTATATATTCCAAGTCAGAGGAAGAGCATGAACATCATTTGAGGATGGTGTTGCAAGTATTAAGGGAACGTCAGTTATATGCCAAATTGAGCAAGTTCTCATTTTATCAGAAACAAATTCATTATTTGGGGCATATCATTTCAAAGGATGGGATAGCAGTGGATCCTGAGAAAATAGAGGCCATTAGAGAATGGTCAGCACCGAAGAATGTGACAGAGGTGAGATCATTCATGCGTCTTGCAGGTTACTACAGAAGATTTATTGAAGGATTCTCAAAGATTGCACATCCAATCACTTCTTTGCAAAGAAATGGAATGAAGTTTCAGTGGACACTAGATTGCGAGAAACGTTTCCAACACTTGAAACAATTATTGACAAGTGCTCCAATATTGAGGATCGCATACCCAGAAGAACACTTCATCGTATGCACTGATGCATGTAGTGAAGGACTTGGTGGAGTCCTCGGTCAAAACGGGTTTGTCATATGTTATGAATCAAGGAAGTTGAAGGATCATGAAAGAAACTATGCCATTCATGATTTGGAGTTGGCAGCCATAGTGCATGCCTTGAGGAAATGGAGACACTACCTCATGGGAAAGAGGTTTGAGCTAAGAACAGAGCACAATGGTCTGAAATATTTATTTGATTAGCCAAATCTAAATGCTAGACAAAGCAGATGGCTAGAATTCCTAAGGAAATATGACTTTGATATAAAACATATCAAGGGGAAAGAGAATAAAGTGGTTGATGCACTCAGTAGGAAGGTGCGTGAGTTACATGCTACAACCATTAGCATGTACCAAACTGATGTTAAAAGAAAAATATTGGAGGCTACAAATGCATATCTACAATACAAATAATTGGTAGCAATGCTACAACAGGGTAAGATGCTTCAGAAGGTGGATAATTATAAGTTGGGAATAGATGGAATATTGTTGCACAAGAACAGGATTTTTGTTCCAAATGTCCAGGACCTGAAACATATGATTTTGCATGAAATTCATAATGTTCCTTATGCAGGACACCCTGGATATTAGAAAACCGTGGCAGTGATCAAGAGCCATTAATTTTGGCTAGGAATGAAGAAAGAAATTGCCGAGTACATTTCTATATGTATGGAATGCTAGAAAGTGAAAGTTGAGAATAGGCACCCACCGGGGTTGCTGCAACCTTTAACCATTCCTGAGTGGAAGTGGGAAATGGTGACAATTGTTTTTATTACAGGATTGCCTAGAAAAGGAAAGTTGCATGATTTGATCATGGTGGTGGTGGACAAGCTCACGAAAGATTCCCATTTTATTCCATTGAAAACCACGCACAAGGCAGGCGAGGTTGCTGATATTTTCATGAAGGAAATGGCACGATTGCATGGGATTCCTAAAATAATTACATCCGAAAGAGACCCGAAATTCACCTCGAATTCCTGGAAAAGGATGTTCAAAGGATTTGGAACGAATCTGAACTTTAGTACATATTGTCATCTTGAGTCTGATGGACAGACAGAAAGGGTGAGCAGGGTGATAGAAGATATATTGAGAATGTACGTGATGGACAAACCATCGAAATGGGAAGACTACCTACACTTGGTAGAATTCGCGTACAACAATGGGTATTAGGCATCATTGAAGATGAGCCCATTTGAATCACTTTACAACAGAAAGTGAAATACTCTAGTAAGTTGGGATAATCTAGCTGATAGGACAGTAGTTGGGCCAGAGTTGCTCAGGGATATGGAGGACCAGATGACAAAACTTAAGGAGAATTTAAAGGTTGCCCAAGAAAGATAGAAAAGTTATGTCGATAAGAACATAAACCATAGAGAATTCAAAGTGGGTGATCATGGTTTCCTGAAAGTGAAAGCTAACAAGAGTTCCATGAAGTTGGGAAGTTGCACCAAGTTGGCAGCTAGATTTTGTGGGCCTTTTGAAATCCTAGAGAGGATTGGTCTAGTTGATTATATGATTGCATTTCCTGCATCTATGTTTGTTCATAATGTCTTCCATGTATCATTGCTAAAGAAATATATACCTGATGTTAATCATGTTATTGATTGGAATGTGATTCAAGTGGAACAACAAGGCACTTTTCAAGTGAATCTGGTGCTCATTCTGGACCAGAAAGTCAAATAGCTCCGGAATCGAGCCATAGGGATTGTAAAGGTTGAATGGACCTGGTACGGTCCTGAGGATTCTACTTGGGAACATGAAGATGCAATGTGGGCAGAATACTATTTCAGGATTAATCCGTAAGTGCGGACACGAACCGATCTCCCTAGATCCACCTGGATCTAGAACAAAACAGGACAGAATAATACACTTTCCCTAGATCTAACCTATTGAATGGACTAAGAGATAAGGATTATGGACATACCTTATGAACGCTTTCCTTAAGTCTCTGTTGTTCCAAGTTTTGCTCCAATGCTCTTGCACCATTCAGATCACAACAGTACAAACCAATTGAAGTAAAGGCAGATTAATATATTCAATAGCTAGTCTATACATATGATCAAGGAATTATGTAATAAAGTGACATCATCTTTATGGGAAAGGGACATATTACTCTATTGAATTAATTGAAAGTGAAACTTACAACCTGAGCCTTGATGTCGTAGGTCTCCTTTCGATGGCTCCTAGTTCTGACACACACACTTGCTCATGCATGAAGAAAATCAACCACTTTTTATGACCTTGCTGGTGTCTCTAGCTGCTGTAGCATCAATCCTTCATATAGGCTTTCAACAATTCTCCAATCAATCTCTTGCTAGTTTTCTTCTAACCTTTTCCATGAGAAATCTCCTCAATATATAGGAGAAGATAATTTAGTTACTTGGATAGGAAATGATCCCAAGATATCTGGAATGTCAGCACCTGAACAACCATTCGAAGCCAACTCATGTTTCTAGAAGATTCCCCTCTAGAAGATTCGAGATTTTTATCTTTTTCCTTCCTTTGAAACATGTTCGCACCCTGACAGTTAATTAGAGTGCGAACCATTCGCACCCTAGCTTAATGCAGCCTGCGAGAATTAGGCATTCTCGCAGGCAGATATATAGGTAGCCTGCGAACATCCCTTAAAAGCATGATTTCTGGAAGCAGACAAATGTAACTTTTATCAGGAAAGTGTTCTTAGTGAAGAGCTTGATTTTCCATCATCATAACATCATCATGATGACCAAAATTGTGGATAACAAATACCCGCATCTTTTTGAATATTTTTGAAATTTTTGTTATATATGGGCGTATGATGCACTGAGGACAGTGCATAAATAAGGGGAGGGGATTGTAATATCCCTCGGTCAAACCAAATTGTAAATATAATATGAATGTACTTAAGTTGGTGAGTTGTTTCGACCTCATTTGGTATTTCACGTCATGTGGCATGCGCTCATGAACTGTGCAGTAAAATGATGTAATATGTACATTCCAGGATATTGCGCGCAGTAACTAAGGTGTGCACAGTATAGAGTACAACGATCCTCATGTATATGATATGTGTTATAAGCTGGTGAACCCGTCATTATAAGTTGGGATGCTTATGTTTTGGTATTGGGCCGAACTGCCTAGATATCAAAGGCCAATGCGCCTACTTTGTACATGACTCATGATTAATATAAAATACATTGTTGGGCACAGACCGACCATGATAAAAGAGATGGGGGACTGAAATTCACCAGTTAGGGAAATGGAGGGCCAAAAGTCAAGGGAATATTATATTAATATTTCCTAAAACATAAAGTATGGATAATTATTTTATCCTAAGTTCTAAAGTTGGGGACAATTGGACCAAAGTAACTTTCGATATGACAAGTGTCAAGTTGGGGACATGCATTCATATCGTGGGGGAACTTAGCTCATTTGGAGACTTCTCATGGATACCTTACTAGCAGCCCAATGACCATTATTCACACAATGACTTCCATGAAGAGTTCACAGTGATTCTCCTCCACACTCAGTTATCTAGTCAATGATTCCATGACCATTTCACTCATGCATTTCGTTATTGAGACAGTCATTTCACCATTCTGGAGCCTATTTCCATAGCCCGTTTTCTTGGTGTACCTGGTTAGCTTGGAGTGGGATTGAAGAAGCGGGTTGTCAAGCCCTTGAGAAATTCTTTGAGCGAGAGAATTGTTGGGGATTGATTCTTGAAGGTGCTAGACTATGGCTACAATGCTCTGAGACTTTCGGTCTAGCCTGTTGTTGAAGCCCTGGAAGGGAAGTGGGGTAGCCGAGGGACTATTGAGCAGAGAAGGGGCACACTTCCTTGGGTGGGACAGGCATGTGGGGAATGAGAGGCTATAGGTTGTTAGTTGAGAGAGAACCTAAGATGGAGTTTTTCGTATTGTCCATGAGCCTTAGACTGGATAGGAACCCTTTACCCTGGGTGGAGTTCAGTCCCAGCTCGGGGGTGACTCACTGTTGAGAGTGATGAACAGTGTAGTCTATGGCTGGGAGGTCCATGGACGATCTATACACAGTTGGTGACAATATTTCCTAGATAAGTACGAGTTGTATGATAAAAATGATATGCTTATTGTTATTTACATGTCTATGTTACGGTTTATAATATATGTGATTATAATTGCTAGTATGTTTATGGGAAATTCTCTATAAATGTTGCATAACCGTAGTTATTGTTATTTCAGTATAAAAGTCTTATGTTACAGAAAGTAATTTTTTTTTAATGTTTATATGTAAAGATTATGCGAGCGTGTTGTATGTATATGTCTTAGTTGCATGCAGTTTAAAGAGTAAATTTATGTGGCATTGTGCAGTTGACTACTGGGTATGCTACTGTATGTTCCACAGTATGGGAATGAAAGAGTTCCCTAGAGTAGTATGGCCCGGTCTGAAGGCTGGGAATGTTACCGGATGGTGTCAGAGCATGAGTGGTTGCTCTGGAGTGGCGTACCCTGTCCTGAGGTTGGACGAGGGAACGTTACAACTATTAAATCAACATATATGTCTGACTAAGGGAGTGGTGAAATACATTGTATAATTGGTGATGTCAGGAGGCTTATCTTACACCAGAGTTAAGAATGGGGTCGTATGAAGTTGGTTGAGGGGATATCCCCCCAATACCTTCTTAGCATCTAATATATTTCTGGGGATCTATTTTCATATGGGGATCTTACTAGTACCTTTACCTCTATGAGAGGCAGTGCTTTCAAGGTTTTGGGATTTGGTAACCTTACCATATGGTGGACCTAACTTATGATTGTTCTCTTGCACATCAGTTATATTGTGGTTTCTTAATTTCTTGACATAGGTACCACATAGGTTACTTGCAGAGGTTATTTTGTAGGTACCCAAGGTCAGATAAGGGTCGGACAACATATAACCTTTATGGAGGATTACCTCTTCGGGGGGATCTAACCGACGGGTTGTTAAGCCCATGACTGCCCTTATAATTGATTCTGATACCTTTGATATTTTGCAAGGATTATCAAGACCCTCTTGGGTGAGGCATACCTACTTTAGGGGGAGAGGCCCATTTCAACCACTTTATCTTGTTTGTGTGCACATTGGCCTTTTTTTTTATTTTAGTGTGCTCTTTGATCATTAGTTGACCTTAGGATTTTGTTATTATGCTGTGAGTTTTCATTATCATGGATAATGGAGTCCCTTTGACTCCCTCATTTAGTGCTACCTCCCCCATGACATTCACTCATTTCATGGGGATGAATCCGTCCGTGTTTCATAATGGTTTATAGAATCATGATACTTAGTAAACACCTTGGGTATCTAATCATCCTCCTCTTGATATGTCAAACATGATTTCACCATTTCCATCCTCTCCCTCGCCTGCTTATATGAATACTAGTTTTGGATTTGGGGGCATGATGAATCCTTTTTCTACATCTTCGTTTGATGGGATTCATATCCCTCAACTGACTCACACAATGGGAGGTTGGTGTTATCACATATCCTTGCAGGGGGATGTTTTTCCTTTGGATTTGGCCCTTGGGTGAAAAAATGCGAAAGAAGGGGGCTTAAAAACCCACAAATGTGTGTCATCCAAAGTCGGGTTGCGTTGTGCTAAGGCATGCACATATCAAAGGGGATCTAACACTCGCTAAGCTCCAGTTCAGGATTTTAGGGATCAAGAGAGCCAAGAGTGGCTCACATCAATGCACCCGAAGCCCGAAGTCGTAAAGCACTCGATATTGGGACCAAGGTTGTAGCCCGAGGTCATGTGGAAAGGTAGGCGCCCATCGCGAGGATCCTCAGTTGTCAAATGGAAAGAAAGCCTGACTGGTGATCCGAGTAGGGTGATTTAGTCAAATCGGGAGTTGGGGATTTTGTTGTCAAGTGATATGAGGATTCCTAAAGGGTGAAATCCTGGAGTGCCTATGGAGATAAACACTGGGTCATGACCCAGGTTCGCATGTGGGTAAAGGTGCATATTTCATGGTAGATACGCCAAGGGTCGAAATGCCAGTGTTGGTATTAGAAAGAGGCCACCACATTTTCTAGGTGCCAATTCGACTCAGCCCCATCCTGATCCCAATGTAGAGATTTAATTAAGGTGAGGTGGTAGTCGAGACTTCATCTCACACCATAAATGGAAAACATGCAGAGAGAGGATGTAAAGGAAGAGTGTCATTTTGAAGCTTCCTTATGGACAGATTTTCCTGTAAAGCACATAATTGCACCTGGCTTGCATCTGACATGAGGAGGCCTGTACAATCTGACAGAGAAGGCACCAACTGAAAACGTTAATGCAGTGGTCCAATCACACTCCTGGTGGTTGCATCATTTTTATTATATATATAGGCAGTTTTGATATTTTGTTATGGTCGATGGTTGAGATAGGCTCTCGTATTGTAGACTTTTGATGAAGATTTTGGTTTTCTGGTTATGTATCAGGATTTGAGACTTCTGGTTTAATATAAGTCAGCTTCTTTTCCATCTTGTTTACCTCTAATGTTGGAGTGTCCATGATTGAAAGATTCACATGGATTGTTATGGACTTATTGTAATGTAGGTTTGATTGCAGTTATGCTGTAACGTTCTCCAGCCTTTTCTGAAACTTTGAATCCAAGAGGATCTTGTTTTCTGAGTTGTTCCTCCTTAGGTTGTTGGAAGAACGGATGTCCATAATAGACCTCTACATTTTTCTCTCTAGTTCTTCCTCCTATTTACCCTTACTACAACTTACTGACTGAAGTTAATCAATACCTCACTTGCTTGTGCATGATGGTCTAGTTTCTTGAGTTAGAGAGATATTATCTTGAGTCTGCACCCATTCAACCCCCTTTAAATTTATTCATTGTGACATATAAACTGATGGGTACTGGGCTTACCTTCGATGCAATTCAGAGGTGACTTCTAGTGCTAACATTTCTGGTGCCATTGTCGGGGAAAAAAGTGAATATATCTTCCCTGGGAGAATGACAAAGAGCTTCTGATTCTAAAGGTGCATCAGACATCAGAACCATTGAAGATTGCAATTTTCACCTGGCGACTCCACAATCGAAGACTCCGCTGGGGAGGATCCTGTTGACATAAAAATGACCATACCAAAGGGAAAGACTAGGTATCATTCTATGATTTTTCTTCATGAAATCATGTTCTTATTTATCATCTCATTTCTCTCTTTCCCTTCTCATATAAAGAGGATTATCCTCTTCTTTATATATTCATATGACAATAATCCTTCCTTCATTCATACATCCTTGGAAGAAGAATATATGCCCTCTTATTGTGTTGTAGATGTCGATATTGTGTCTTCACCTCAGCCTATTCATAAAAGTGATATCTGTATTGCATCTCCTCTCAAAATTGATCACCCTTTTAGCCTTGAGGAGGTTGAAAATGATTCATATCCTTCTCAACTCTCATTACCACCTGTTTTTTCTATTGAACCTCCCCATCCTTTTGTTGAATCCCATATTCATCCCACAAGTTTTCAAGATAAGATTAGAGACAGAATGTTTAAGCCTCTAAGGCTGCCACATCAGCTACATCCCTATCCTCCTTATTCCTTTGAGTATCTTCCTTGGTTTTCTAGGGAGGATCATGTTACAGTTGAGAGGCACTTGGGGGCCTTTGAGAAATTTATTGATCAGTTTGAGATCATTCATGATGATGTTATCATGAGGTTGTTCTCACATTCCCTATTCGGAGATGTTGTTGTGTGGTTTAGATGTCTATAGGTCAGTTCTATTAGTTCATGGACCGAGCTATGCCATGTTTTTTTAAAGTGTTGGGGTGAGAAAAAATCCCTTGATCAATATTGGTTTCATTTTAATGCCTTGAGGAGAGGGGAAGAGGAACCCTTAGTTGTCTTCAACAAGAGGTTTTACAATGTTTATCATAGTATGTATGTGGAGATCAGACCCACAAAGACTACTGCCATGGTGTACTATGTCATGGCTCAGCATCCAGAGCTTGTCCTTCTCCTGAGAGAAATTAAATATTCATCATTAAGACATTTGTTTGAAGATGTTATAGAGGTCGAAGAGAACATCAGGGCTAGCAAGTGGGTTCATAGGAAGGCATATCTCAAAAAATTTCATGTACATGAGCAAGAAGACTGTCAATCTGTTTCAGATGATGAGCAAGAAGATAGTGAATATGAATCAAATATGGAACAACAACAAGGAAGTAGGTATGATTCACAGCTGGAATCAGGTTCTTCAACATTTGCAGATTTTTCTATGGGAAAGAACACATATCAATATTATGATCAGTTTCCAAAACATTTTGAGCATGTAGCAGTGGTTGATTGCATATATAATTGTATGTTCTTGGATGATCACAGTTATGATGTTCTAAATCATGATGTACCTTTATCTTGTAACCATTCTTATGAAGAAGAGATGGTAATTAATGATGATCAAGAGTTGGTATCAAAAGAACAAGGAGGGCATTTATTTGCATGCAGAGAGAATTTTACAAAGGAACAGCCTGGTCTTCTAAAGCAACCAGGATTCAGTCACATTATTCATGATCCTATGGCCATATACATGGAGTCATACATTTCATATTTTCTGAAATTTTCAAATTGCATTACTTCACCAATACTCACAGGCGAGTATGGTTTTATGAAAGATTTCCAAGACCACACTATAGATCCTTTTCCTTTATTTATTAAGGAAAAGCATTGGGTGGAAATTAGCTACCCTAGACTCACAGAAAATACAGAGTAGCATGTAAAGGAGGAGCTTAGTGGGCATTCTATCTCCTCTCCAAAGCTTACTAGTGAGAGGCCATCGCCTGTGATCAATTAGACTGCACCGACCTTTCACCCACCTGCGCTTGCCAGAGACATTCAGCCTGGTGTGAACAACTGCAAGACAAATCATGCTACCTGTTGAAAATTTTCTAGAGTTTGTTGCTTGTCCTATGAGCATGTGGAGGAATACATGGAGTTGTATTTCCTTCATGTTTTGAAGCCGCCTAGATTTATCCTGACCTCAACATTAGGAGGAAAGTTGAAGAATGTAATTGTTTTGTTGTCACGGTTGCATTATCTATTATCAATCATTGACATAATAAACAAATTTGCAGCTAGGAAGTTTCTTTAATGGATATGGTGGAAGTTTTATTTCACCTAGCACTGCGTAAAAATTAAATTAGTTTAGGACTATACATAAATAAGCTCCTTGGAGCATGTGTGTTTATTTTCACTTTTACTTATCGTCCTGTATTCCTCAGTAGGGTGTTTTGATCTTGACTCCATAGCCCAATGAAGAAGGCGACTGGAACTGAAAAAGTTGTTCTTAGAGCCTCGCAAGGAGGAATTTATCCCCCATGGAGCCTAATGTTATCACATATCCTTGCAGGGGGATGTTTTTCCTTTGGATTTGGCCCTTGGGTGACAAAATGCGAAAGAAGGGGGCTTAAAAACCCACAAATGTGTGTCATCCAAAGTCGGGGTGTGTTGTGCTAAGGCGTGCACATATCGGAGGGGAGCTAGCGCTCGCTAAGCTTCAGTTCGGGAGTTCGGGGATCAGGATATTTGGGAGTGGCTCGCACCAGTGCACCCAAATCCCGAAGTCATGAAGCACTCGAGAGTGGGCCCAAGGTCGCAGCCTGAGATCATGTGGAAAGGTTTCCACCCATCGTGAGGAGCCTCAACCGTCGGATGGAAAGAAAGCCCGATCGTTGATCCAAGTAGGGCGATTTTGTTCAATCGGGAGTTGGGGATTCTGTTGTCAAGTGATATGAGGATTCTCAAAGGCTGAAATATCGGAGCTCCTGTGGAGATAAATGTTGGGTCATGACCCAGGTTCGCATGTGGGTAAAGGTGCACAGTTCATGTGAGCTATGCTAGGGGTCTAAACGTCGATGTTGGCTATAGAAAGAGGCCATCATGTTTTCCAGGTGCCAAGTCGACTTGGTCCCATCCTGATCCTGAAGCAGATAGTTAATGAAAGTGAGGCAGCAGTCGAGACTTTGTCTCACCCCATAAATGGAAAACATGTAGAGAGCGGTCATAAAGGTAGACTTCCATTCTAAAGCTTCTGTATGGACAAACTTTCCTGTAAATCACATAACTGCACCTGGCTCACATCTGGCATGAGGAGGCCTGCACAATATGATAGAGCAGGAGTCGAATGAAAAAGTTAATGCGGCGGTCTGATCACACTCCTGTTGGTTGCAAAAATTTTAGTATATATATGAAGTTTTGATATTTTTTTATGGTCGATGGTTGAGCTAGGCTCCTGTATTGTAAAATTTTGATGAAGGTTCTGGTTTCTGGTTATGTAACATGATTTGAGAATTGTTGGCATATTTATTACGGGTAGACAGAAGGCAGAATATTTGTTTGTCATTGATGGAAAGCTCAGCTCGACGATGATGAACAAGAGAAAGTGGAAAGACCAGTAGTGCAACGATGATTGCATGGCAAGATTAGAACCGTAAACTCCAGGAGTCAAGGAAGCAACTCACAACATAAAATCCCAAAATGTGATAGATCATAACATGTCAAAGACTCCATTTCGGAGTTTTGCAGACCAGGAAATCAGAGTTTCAGATACCGAGAGTTGGAGGAGTCAAGAGTTGAGACTCTTCATCACAGGAGTCTCGAAGTCGCGAAATGTGAAACGCCAAAATCCCGAATCAGACACATCAGCAAAGAGTTTCGCAGACCGAGAAATAACTCCATTTTTTAGTTCCGAATACTGGGAGTTGGAGGATTCAAGAGTCGAGACTCTTCATCACAAGAGTCCCGAAGATGAAAAATGTGAAATGCTAAAATCCCGAAATAGGCACATCAACAAAGAGTTTCGCAGACCGGGAAATAACTCCATTTTGGAGTTCAGGATACCGGGAGTTGGAGTGTCAAAACACTTCACCACAGGAATGTCAAAATGCCGAAATGCGAAAAACACCTTTTGGTGTAGGTTTCGGTTACCAGAAGTTGGAGTGTCGAAACACTTCATCACAGAAATCGCGAAATGCCGAAATGCGAAATTGCGACATGGAGTTTCGGGGATCGCGACATGGAGTTTCAGAGTTTCGGGGATTGGAACATGGAGCGTCAAGATATCTCATCACAAGAATTGTCAAAATAGCGAAATGTCGAAAGGGACTATTGTGAGTCTCAAAGACTCGAAGGGAAAAACGTCGAAATCCCGTCAGCCATTCGATTAAGAAAAGAAGGGATCAGATTATGAAGTTTTGTGGACCATTGATCTAGATCCATTTTGGGGATCGTGAATTGGAGAGTCGAGATGCTTCGCAATAGGAATTTGCAACATGCGAAATCGCGAATTGCCGAAATACAAAATGCGAAAGAAATTTTGTTTCTTGTAATCCAACAGTGGATGTGAATTCAAATATGATAGGAGGGCTACTGTTTCACCTCAGTTAATTGATCAGTTACAATTCAGTTAGAAAAATTGATTCATGATTCTTGATCAATTGGTGATTCAGTTGTTGAGGCATGTGTGAATAAAAGAAGATATGAGACGACTGTGCAAGGCTAGTCGTTCTGAATGAAAAATGAGTTGAACTGTAAGAAAGGGAAAATTATAGTATGCGCAGTGTGAGACCGACAGTATGTGTAGTGTGAGATAAAAATCAAAGATGAGTAACAGATGAGGAATAGACAGAAGCAAGAGAAGAATTGTAGAACATCTTGAAGCGGAGAAGAATTGCAGAATAGACAGAGGAAGAGAAGAATTGCATAACATACATAGGAAGAGAAGAATTGCAGAACAACTTGAAGCAGAGAAGAATTGCAGAACAGACAGAGGAAGAGAAGAATTAAAGAACAACTTGAAGCATAGCAGAATTGCAGAATAGACAGAGGAAGAGAAGAATTGCAAAACAGTCAGAAGCAAACCAGATTTACAGAATAGAGAAGAAGTGGTAAGAATCAATTTATCTATGTTGTTGGTTATTCAATCATTTATTTATAATCAGGGAGGTAGGGTGGTGCTAGGGAGGACTGTTGTCCTCAGAAGTTCAAGTGGGTGCTTGAACACTGGGAGTTGTAGCTTCCATCTGGTTGCAACCAGAAAAACCAGGGTGGCAGGGTGGTGCAAGGGAGAACAGTTGTTCTCTATTATACAGGTCGGTACCTGTGTGATTGGAAGTTGGTGCTTCCATCCAGTTGGTGTTGGAACACTTAGGGAGTTGTTGCTTCCTTCTAGTGGGTTCTAGAGAAACCAGAGAGTTGGTTCTCTCAAACAAGTTGGAGCTTGTAAAACAGAGGTAGTAGCCTCACATTGAGTTGGTGCTCAATTATAGATGATGTACAAAACTTAAAAGACTGCCTATCATTTTGAAGAAGAAGAGGTTTTCTCCGTTTATGGGTTTCCTCATGAAAATGTGTCTCTGTGTATATCTTATGTGTGAGTGATGCTCATTATTTATGTTGTCCATATGTAATATAATATTGATGGTCACTTGGAGAAAGCTTAAAAATGGTTTAATTGAATTAAAATTGTTTAAGCACAGTAGCAATTGATTCACCCCCCCTCTCAGTTGTCTTAGTAATTTCAATAATTGGTATCACACCGGGTTCCTTTTATTTAAAGGTAGATATGTAATCTTAAACATGACAAGTCATGAAGGGACTTCAACCAGTAAGCCTCCTCTGTTTGATGGAACAATTTTTTCCTTTTGGAAGGTTATAATGAGAACATACCTAATGGCCTTAGGTGTTGATATTTGGGATGTAGTAGAGACTGGATACATAAATCCTGTCGTGCTAGATTCCAAGGATGATAAGTTAGAATTTAGCTTTAATGCTAAGGGAATGAATTCTATCTTGAATGGACTTGCAAAATCCGAGTTTGTAAAGGTGATGCATCTTCGAACTGCCAAAGAAATGTGGGATAAACTTATTAGCAGCTATGAAGGAAATGAGAAAGTAAAAGATGCCAAACTTCAAACATTTAGGTTGAAGTTTGAACAACTAAAGATGAATGAAGATGAAACAGTTAGCAAGTATTTTTTAA
>ML802317.1:114740-131191 GCA_009831015.1 Picea engelmannii
ATATTTGATTTTATATAGTTTATAATAACATTTATTATAACAAAAAATGTTCTCATTCAAAGTAGTGAATTAAGCAAATTTTTACACTTCTATTAAAAAAACTCTATCTCACTAAATTCTAAATTCACCAATTAATTTGAAATTTAATGAAATGTGTATTTCTTGCTAAAGTCTTCAGTTAATTTTCTATGTGCTTGCCTCTAAACTCTCTTCCCATGTTCATAAGTGCATTGTGAATGACAAGGCATAGAATCAGAAGATGATTGAGTCCTAAGGAGAGTTCTATGCTCATATATGCGTCATAGATGATAGGTTATAAAAGCCGAAAATGATTAATCCTAAGGAAACGAAAGATCCTAATTCTTGTAAGAAGGCCCTCTACAAGGATGATTGTGTCACTTGTGTAGATCCTAATTCTTGTAAGAAAGCCCTCTACAAGGATGCTTATGTCACTTGTGTAATATTGCATCACCCAACCCATACTATGTCCCATTAAAATGTTCAACTAGTTTCATCTTGGGCCTAACCAATGAGTTCATCCTATGGTACTTTATTTGTAACACAACTTTATAGAAGGATATGCATTTGAAGTAAACACAACTTTATAGAGGGATATGCATTTAAAGTCTTGTGTCACATCTTTCTAATGTGAAAGACCCCAATTCTTTTTTTCAATTTGTGGATATCAACTAGCTCTACTTTCTTTTATCACCCACACCTCTACCTTACTCTTCCTTTTCTAGTGAGGAACATGTTGCAAACTCATCTTACAATCTCCTTTTTCACTCTTTCTTTCCCATCACCTCCTCTTGTTAACAACCTTCCCTTTCTTTGAGCCAACTTTTGTTGTCATGTTCACTACACCTGTGTTTTCCGAACTTGCCTCTTTCTTTCTTTCTGTATAATGCCGCTTCGGCTACCCATTTCTATTTTCTCATCTTCATCTCCATCTCCATCTTTGATCCTTAGTGTATTTCCTTAACCTTTTCATGTGGATTGTCTCTCAATCACAATGCTTGCCCTCAAACTTCTCTTATGAATGGTGCCAAGCGTCTCTTTCTTAGAATAAATCTCAAAGAAAACAAGAAATTCACTTTTCTGCATATTTTCTGCATATTTTTTTAGTGTGAAAATGGTTACCACAGTCAATAAACGGTCAAATTAAACTTGGAAAAGTATTTGAGTAGATGTAGTCTTCACAATAAAATAAAGAAAAATAAGATGTTTTGAAACAATAAAGAAAATCTTTCTGTCTCCCTGTATTCTGACTCTCTGCATTCATCAAGAAATGGTGTCTTATTTTAAGAAGAGGAGGGCATAGGGAAAGAATCCACGAGAAGGGGAGCGAAAAAAGTAGAGCGATGGACAGGTATCAGAGAGTAGAGAAGCCAAGGCCCGAGGTTGCCATTAATGAAAATGAAATTCGGATCACCACTCAGGGTTTAATCAGAAATTACATAAGTTATGCCACCAGTCTTTTGCAGGTAGTTGTTATATATCATCTTTTTTCAAATTTTCTCGGCTCCGATTCCTCGAACTCCTCAATAAAAAAACCTAGATTATGATAAATTTGTGAGACATGATTGACAAGTAGAAAACATGGTTGCAAAAAACAATCATGATTTATTGCTTGGGGATATCATTGTGAGCATCCTTGATAGAACACTGTGCTTTGGATTGTTTTATATATTTTGACTACTTTGATTATCAAATTATTTGTTTGTGTGAATTGGGTGTGTTTGGGGATAATAAATTCACGATATGGGATGATTTTGGGAATGATAGAAGGTTAAATTATGTTTTCAATGCCATGCATGCATTCATTGAAACAGACATAAAACTCTATAGAAGACACTATCTGAAAATTCTACCGATGGAAAAAACTGGTACCAGGCTTTTGGGGAATAAGATCTTTAATTTAATGAATTGACTCTATTATCAGTGAGAACTAGTCGGTTGGTTCAGCCCTCCGGTAATGAGATTATGAGGGCAGTCAGTTTATCTCTCTGGTTACACAGTGATAATTATTATATTATCAGTGCAGCTGATGAATCATATTGGGCACTGAATTCATAGTGGCATATGATAACGTAGTTTGATAAATCAAGATTGCTAAAAACTATGGAAAATTTTCATTTGCCGAGATATTTACAGAGGGCTGCTTTCATTGATTTAGAGCTGGAGAGTCTCAGGGCTCAAGCGTAACTACATGGTTCTTAGGCACTCATGTTCTGAACGTCAAAAACTATATCAATTTTCAATTTGTTTATATGCTTTCATCTATTTAGAAATGGAGAATCTCAGGGTTCAAACGTAAGTAGATGGATCTTAGGCACTTGTATTCTGAATATCAAAAACTATATCGTTTAATTTGTTGATATATTTGGTATTAATTCCAATTTAAAGTTGGCTTAGGGCACTAACATAAATCCATGATTATTAAGAATCCATGTTCTCACTGTCACTTCAACCATCTGTACTAGCTGCTTATAAATTTCAATCATCTTAATCTGTATATTAATGATTCATGATTCAGTCTAGCCTTCAAATCCTCTATAATTTTGCATTTGATGATGCGTTTGAAACGAGCTGCCTTTATCTCGCAGATGAGTTAATTGTAATTAATCCCGCAATCTGACCCTGCCTGTAGATGATGTTAAAAGCTATGGCAAATTTGCATTTACCCATATATTTACAAAGGGCTGCTTTCGTTGATTTAAAGCTGGAGAATCTCAGGGCTCAAACGTAACTCCATGGTTCTTGGGCAACCATGTTCTGAATCTTATAAACCATGTCAATTTTTCATTTGATGATATATCTGAAAAAGGCTCCTTTCATTGATTTCTATTGAAAACTCAACATAAATCCTTGAATGTTAGGCATCCAGTTTTCACTGTGATCTCAGACATCTGTTCTGGCTACTTACAAATTTCAATCACCTTGGTCTATTTGTTTATGATGTAATGTAGCATTCGACTTCTTAATAAGTTTGCATTTGATGATGGGTTTGAAACGATCTGCCTTTATCTGGTAGACACGTTAATCCCGCAATCTGAACCTTTGTACTGTGCTCAGGGATTCTGAATGGTAACTGAATTTTGACCATTCTCAAAATACCCCAATATATACTATCAGAGACCTTCAACAACAATTTTTTAAAATACTGGTGATCTATAAATTGTAAGTGTAAATTGGATTGTTTGTAAGTAAATTGAGGCCATTTTTTATTCAGGAGAAAAAGGCGCCAGAAATTGTATTGAAAGCAATGGGACAAGCAATAAGCAAGACAGTGGCTACTGCAGAGATTATAAAAGTGAGCCTTTTAAACTTTATGTTGTTGCTTCTTCCAACTTGTTCGGAAGACAAATAGGGTATTGATCACTCACAGATATGTTAAACTTCAGGAAATTGAGTAACCCATACTACTTCTGTTTGGCTAATCTTACAGCGGAAGGTTCCTGGCTTGTATCAGAATACAGAACTCAGCTCGACAAGCATAACTGATGCTTGGGAACCTATTGAAGAAGGACTATTGCCGTAAGTTCCCGTTCAGTGTAACCAGAAATTTCTGCAGTATTTACTAATTCTTTGTTTCATACCTTTTCTGTTTGTGTTTAGAAAGCATTGAGGTGATGATGGTTGGCAAGAACATGCTTATTGGAAAGGGTTTTCTCAATGCTTCAATTGATTTTTCATTTGCAGTCTGGAAACTACTCGACATGTCTCTATGATAGCAATCACTCTTTCAACGAAGCCACTGGATGAAAATGCAATTGGGTATCTGTTTAAGTTCATATTGCTTAGTGAATTCATGTTTCCATACTAGATCTGAATAAAACTTTTATAATATAAGAGTTTGCCATATGTAATCATTAATATGTGGAGGGCTACAAGGAAATTGCTGATTAGCATATGAGTTATTTGAATTGCAGTTATCAGGATCCATTGCCAGATGGTCAAGTCAAGCAACAAAAGAGTGTTTTTTCTGATGGAGGTGAGTGTAAATCCTAAAAAGTGTTTGTTAATACAACGGCTGACACTCCCTAATGGTAGATGGAATTGGTATTTGTTGTTTTATAGATTCCCGAGGTAGTAGGGCAAGAGGGCGTGGCAATGGGAGAGGCAGATTCAGAGGTAGAGGTTGGGGGATATCAGGTAGGCTTTTTAGAAAGCACATGACCAAAAATTCATTGAGTATTCAGGCCTAAGATTCCATATTTGAAACTGGCTTTGAATGGCATTACTTTGTATTGTATCTTCCATTGTGATGTTTTCTGTTACTAAAATCGTACTTGCATCCATGTGAAGTTTGGTGTCACTTTTCTTTTGATTTCAGGTCCGGGGTTTGGTAGAGGCAGGGGTCATGTATGGAGCTATGGCAGAGCAAGTGGAAGAGATCCAGGAAACGTGACAGATGGGATTGAGGTCTGACCTCTTGCGTTGGATGCAAGTGTTGGGTTACCCTGTAGTTACTTTAACAGAAAGTTTGATTTCAGAGGTCAATATGTTGTTGAAATTAAAATTTTGGATGTACGTGTGGATCTTGTGTGCAGCAGAAACATGAGCAAAGTGGGTGGGGTTTTTATTGGGTTTTGATCAGCTGTAGTCATTTTTTTCTTTTTCAGTGAGCTTTAGATGGGGTCCAAACTTGGCAGACCATAATCTGTTTTTTTAGCAGCATATTGGGATATTTTTCTTTTTATGTGCAGTGGGGAGTTTATTGTTTTGGCAGAAGAATTTCCTTTATGACCAAAATAAGTTAGAGATGCTTCACTGTGTATATATGTTTATTGAATAAATTGAATTCCATCCGCCCTTTTACTGAATTATAAGGTCCTGCTTTTACACTAAAATGTTGTAAGCAGATCTCAACATCATTTTTAAAAGCCTTCAACTGCATTACGAAATCTTATGGTCTGTTATAATTTATAAGATGTAACTTTGTTCATTAAATCAAATCAGGAAGGTAAGTCAAATGAACCGCATCCAGTTGAACTCTAAATCCATGCTCTATTATTATTTCTTTTGGGACAGCGATGTTCTAAATGATTTTAGCATCCAGTTGAACTCTAAATCTATTGCTGTCTCTGTATCGACGATTTTTTTTTATTGGAATCCATCGCATTTGTATCAGCGTTGAAATACTTGTTAGGATAAACTTGGCTCGATGACTTTGATTGCAAAAGAAACTCTTTCACTAAATCAAATTTAAAATTTATCCTAACAATATTCGATCACAAAGAATCATTTTTTTTTTTCATTATAATACCTAATAACATGCCATTGTTTATGGAGTTCGTGGATCTAATGGAAAAGATGACCTTGAAGGTGGAATTGCATAATGGGGAACGTCTCGTTAATAAGAAGCATCTGTTATGAAGCTGTATTGTTTCATCTTGATTGATTGGAAGTAAGCTAAGACAAGCTGTATTGTATCATCTTGATTTCATGATTGATTGAGAGTAAGCCAAGACATAGTAACCCATTTAAATTGTGATAAGACATAGTAACCAATTTAAATTGTGATATTTAAGATATGTACATTTAAATTATCAAAGTTTGAATTTATTGAATAGGTTAAACCTGGTTTAGTGGTAAGTTTTTAGAACATTAAAATGATGAAAGTGTTGATAAAATCTTGACATAAACAACGTTAGTTATATTAATAAGACCATGGATAAAACTAAGGGAATTAGAAGAACATATGTATATAGGAGGATAAATACATACTAATTTTTATATTAATAAGACCATGGATAAAACTAAGGGAATTAGAAGAACATATGTATATAGGAGGATAAATACATACTAATTTGACATATCATTGACTCAAGTATAACCCACTGCAAGAAGTTGGTCACGCACATATTGAGTGTAAGTTAGTTAGATGATTGTGTAAATGAATGATTCTATCTCTATTCTCTATTGAAGGTTTCGTAAAAATTATACAATGTCATCCAAATATTATTTACACTATGATTTGACAAGATTAATGTCAAACAAGTTCAAGAGTATTAGCTACTTTACCAAATTACTTGTTGTTTAGCTACTCTAATAACATGTGATAAAATATCATAATAACATATGATAAATTATGATGTTCCATGAAATTACATTGATTTAGCAAAACCTTAGGGACTAAGACCCATTATCTCATTGTGTGTTATGATAATCACACCAACCCTTACAAAATTAGTTAAGATACCACGGAAGATGGAAGAGTGGTCAAAGTTGACAAAATCATTCATGAAATTTGTTATGAAGATGGAAGGTTAATGTGCACACATATCTATGAAGATGGAAAAGTGGTCAAAGTTGACAAAATCATTGTTAGTGATAATTTTAATGAGGTTAAGAATAAATTTACAAGATCAAAATTGGATTAGGGTAGAAGAGCTCATGTACCAAAGAATTTGTATGTCAAACTATATTTATACCAAAACATGTGAGTTGTTCTTTCTTGACTCTCTATGGGTGGCTATGCTTCTCTAAGGTCCATGCCTATGCAAAGGTGTCCATCCACCTTTATGTTATGCCACACTCAATGCACATAGATTTACCATTATTTGCAACATAGTGCAAGGATAGAAATTAAAAAATCATTTAGATTGTGGGAAGAAACATGTATCTTATATAAACTTTTTATTATCTAGGTTAAAAAATTATTAGCCTTCACACATAGAAAGGACATGATATGTGAGAAGACAACCGTGAAAGTAGCTTACAAAACAAATAAAGGAAGGCACATATAAGGTACCAACTAAAGATCGACACATACACATGAGGGAAAATATGTATAGAACTCATCATAAATTTAAATCGATAAAATAACTTAAATGTACATTGAGAAGATAAGTTTATTTACTCAAATATTGGTTAGAGGTTTGTTTACTCCAATCTATCTTGGTTGGTATTATATCTACCTTCACCTCTTCTTAGATGAAAGAATAATAAACAATATGCACAAAGGAAGAAAGAATAATACTAAAATATACAAAGGAAGTAAGGTAGGATAAATTGTTGAAATATAGTATATGGAAAAGATGTAAAATGGATAAGAGAATACACTTATATGTTTAGTAAAATGGATAAGGATTGTACTGTAGTTGTTAAAGCAAGGTGAATGAAACTTAGAAAGAAAGAAAATTTGAATATAAATTTAGAAAGCATAATTATCACATACTAATAAGATTAAGTTCCATCTTAGAAGTAACAAAATATTCACTAAATACAATCTGATCTTTTATATTTTGTTTGTTGGAAATGTGCATGTAATTTGCGAGGACAACATTTTTAATCATTGGTTAAGAAACCACAACTTAGGGGCATCTAAGCTATCAAAATCACCCGGGGATTGCATCTGATCTGGGCCACACCAACCCTTAACATGTCTGGATATTTGGGTGTCTCCTCTTGACTAAAATCATTGTAAGGGTATTGAACTCGAGTTGCCTAGCAAACGAAACCCACACCTTAACCGATTGATCTAGCGGGAATTGACACAATATGATCTTCTATTGATCACACTTATCAATGATATTTTTTGAACACTTGTACTGATCTAGATGGATCTCAGTGGCCATCCACCTTTTCCACTAAATCACCATTTTGAGCCTGTGGTTTTGATAAACCATGACATTCACCCTTTTGATGGGAATGGAATGTAATGTCATCTTCATTTGTTAAATACAAACATCATGTAATGGTTTTATGTACATGCCTACAACATAGCATTAATGCATTGGATCTCATTAGAACTTCATAGTTAAGCGCGCTCAAGCTAGAGTAGCATTGGGATGGGTGACCACCCAGGAAGTCCTAGTATTTTACATACGTATGGAATTTTATAAACTTGGTCCAATTTATCCCACATGCATCATGGGAATTGTTCTCCTCTCACTCTCTCATATATAATTGAGGTGAAGGAGGCCCTTTAAGCATGCAATGGAGTGGATGTAAAGGCATGCAATGGATTGCGATGTAAAGCTTCTTTTGAAAGAAGCATAGCTAACATCTCTTTCTTTTGAGAGATAAGCTACACCATTTTTCCAGTTTGTGTTCTACAGTGTTTTTCTATCTTATTCAGTAATAGAAGTTGGGTTTCACTATATTTCTATGTTATATTCTATATTTTTGTGTATTTCATTGTTATATCTCGGTTATATTTCTGTCTTCATGTTGTTCTCAAAATAATCTGGATCAGTGGTATTAGAGTAGTCTACTCTTTGCCATTTCTCAGAGCAGGTCCCCGACGAGGTTAGGGTGTAGAGATTTGGGTCTCGAGCTAGTTTCGCTTGAGGAAATCCACTCTCACTAGCCCAAGCGACCTCCCATGGCGGAAGAAAAGAGAGATGAAAAAGCAGAAGATCATTTCAAGACATTGCTCAAGGAATCCCTCGTGCGACAAAGGAACAAGATGATGGACAACTTCGCTTAGATCCTTCGAAGACTACCGATGGCGGCAACCGAGGCTTCTTCAATAAGAAACCATTTTTCAAGTGCGACACCCTTCAAGGTACAAGTCAATTTTGATATCCCCTTATTTGAAGGATAGATAGATGCAGATGCTCTAGAAAAATGGTCAAATCTGCTAGAAGGTTATTACTTTGTCCAAAACTTTTTCAACAGTGAAAAGATCACCTTCGCACTCCTTAAATCCCTTCCCCATGTCAGAGATTGGTGGGAAGGTTATAGGGAGAGGTACATCGCGGATGAATCTACACCTTTTGGGAGAGAACCCACTTGGGAGGGCTTTGTAGATGCCCTAAAGGTGGAGTTCTACCTTGTCGAAAACTAAGAGGACAAATACATGAGATGGACAACTTTGTGTTAGAAAAGAGCCCAGACGGTGCCAGAGTAAACTAACATATTTCATACCTTGTGCTCAAAGATGGGTATCAAAGACTCTGAGCAGCACCTAGTGTTGAAGTACCATAGTGGTCTACATAGGTACATCCAAACATAGATGGATTTATTAGACATATCGTCACTGGGAGTTTCTTGTCGATATGCAGTCAAAATTGAGCATAAATTCAACCAGCAGAGAAAGTGGGAGAAGCATGGACAAAGAAAGGAAGGCCAACCTCAAGAGAGCCAATCGCAAATGCATGCAAAGAAGGGTAACAGGAAGTCTAAGAAAGACACTGGAAAGTGGTGTGAGTTCCACAATAGCCCTTGGCACAACATTGATGAATGTTGCTCAATACAGTCATTCGTGGCCGAGCTCAAAGACAAAGAGTTGAACCTCGACTTGGACCCTGATTCAGAAAATAATAAAATCAGACAGATCATTGATGCAAAACCCACGGCTATTGTCGCAACTACAATAATCCAACCAAAAGAGGATCCTGAGGAGGGGGAGCAACTCTTTCATTCACAGATGTTGGTGAAGGGGACCCCACTACATTTTATTGTTGATAGCGGAAGCCAAAAGAACATCATCTCAGCAGAGGTTGTCAAGCAGTTGGATTTGCCAACAACACCACACCCACAATCATACAACATCAGGTGGCTTCTCTAGGGTCAAGATCTTCGTGTCAGCCAGCAGTGTCGATTTTCATACGTCATCTAGCCATTCAAGGATGAGGTATTATGTGATGTTTCCCCTTTGGATGTCTGTGATGTTCTCTTGGGCCAACCATATATGTGGATGCGCCATGCTATCTATGAGTCTCAACGTCGTAGTGTCATTATTACTCTGGGGGGTCATCTCTACAGGATACCAGAGGTGGTTTTGACTACTGTCCCACCTAAATAGTGTCGCAAGGTAGTATCTCATACTACCAAATTTAACTTCTTCACAATATGTTCAAAAGGTGAACAAAAGGATACTGCAACCACTACATCCTTGGCCTGAGCACCTTCTATCTAACAGAAGCGGGTCGACAAGACTGAAACAAAGCACAAATATTCCTTCTACACACAGACATCTCATGTAGCCAGACTGGTTAAAAGGGTCCAACCCTTCCAGCCATAGGTTCGTGACAACCTTCAAAAAGCTAAGTAGTGCAACTTCTCCAACAAGGCAAGCAACTCATCAAGATGAAGATTTAGCAAACGCATTTCCCTCTCCCCTGGGAACTCAATACAATGGAGACCATTGCTTCCTAAGGGGGGAGGAATGATCTAGATGGATCTCGGTGGCCATCCACCTTTTCCACTGAATCACCATTTTGAGCCTGTGGTTTTGATAAACCATGACATTCACCCTTTTGATGGGGAATGTAATGTAATGTCATCTTCATTTGTTAAATGCAGGCATCATGTAATGGTTTTATGTACATGCCTACAACATAGCATTAATGCATCAGATCCCATTAGAACTCTACAGTTAAGCATGCTCGAGCTAGAGTAGCACTGGGATGGGTGACTCCCGGGAAGTCCTAGTATTTTACATGCCTATGGAATTTCATAAACTTAGTTCAATTTATCCCACATGCTTGGACAACTAAGAGGGGGGGGGTGAATCAGTTGTTACCGTGCTTAAACAATTATGCTTATTTTAAACTCTTTGCGGATCACTTAATGACAATCATAATAATGCAGGGAGGTAAGCAATAGAACATTCAACATCAAACACACATATGAAATATACAGAGACAGATATTTCCTAAGGAAACCCATAAAGGGTAAAAACCTCTTCTTCTTGGTATGATAAGTAATCTTTACATTCTATACATTATCATACATATGAGCTCCAACTCATTGTGAGGCTACAACCTCTGTTTTTCAAGCTACAACTTGCTGAGAGAACCAACTCTTTGTTTTCTCTAGCACCTACTAGAAGGAAGCACCAATGTAACACCTTGTTTCCCCCAGTCTGTAAAAATAACTATATTGGCTAAGAACTATGGAAAACTCAAAGATGTGAATGTTTGATTTGACGAGCCTTTGTATAAAAGGTCGATGAATGTAAATTATGTTATGAATATGTGTTGCATGACTGCTGGGAAGGGGATGTGCTAAAAGAGACCACGATGGCTAATGAGAGGTGGTGGAAGGGACCAAGAATGGTTGCGTTAACTTCCACTGAGCCAGTACCGTACTGGTTTTTACTTGCTCAAAGACCAAAGCAACTCTCTGACCCTGGAATGAATTTCCTATCAGATTGGTAGGTGGGGAGGCTCTTCAAGAGTTAATGAGGGGATGGGGGTGAAACGCCCATCCGTAAAAGCTCCCAAACCTGACCATGGATGGGGAAATTCTTGCCACATGAAATCTTGTAGAGAAAAGACAAGAGAGGAAGTGTGGTAAAAGGTAGGGAGAGAGCGCGCGCGATAGGGATCGTGAAAGAGAATTGGAGAAACTCTGGAAACATAGGGAATTCTAAACATAGGAGAACAAGAGTAACCTTGGTCATGGATTATTTTTCTATATCAAGAGAAGGAGAGTAACCTTCATCCTTGATTTCTGTTGAGCTGGAAGTAGGAGACTGAATCTCAAAGCATCGTGGTCTAGCTCGGGGGTGGCTATTGGTAAATCCGTTTGGAGTCACTGAGCCTACGGTTGGGTGTAAACGAGCACCCCTCTCAGTAGTTACATCATGCTTGGTGGATCTGATAAGTGTTTTATGCCTTGTATTTTGAATTGAATATCATGAATACATGCTCATGTTTATATGCCCAAAATAATTTCTGTGTGGAATGATTCCCTGGTGTTTTAGACTGGAAATAATGGATGCATGTGTATACTTACATGCCATAGTTGATTTCTGTACAAATGATTAAGTCTGGGGCATGAGTTCGCTCCACCGAGAATCGTCTTGTTTGCTTGATTCTCATAATATTCTAGGAAGGCTCCTCGAGAGTACTCTTCCCCGAGAATTACCCCATAAACCTTGGAACCATATCGAACCTTTACCCAGATACTCGACTAAGATCGAGGACAATTTCCAAAGAACCATCTGAAGGTTCATGCGATCCGGGTTTGTAAACCTTATGCAGGAAAGAGTATCTCTCTAAGGTCTCAGATTCATGGGAGTTTGAAGCTCCGAGAGGTTGAATTTCGTGATTCAAGCTCAGAAAGAATAGAGAGTCCAATTATCGAAAGAGAATACCCCATCGTTTGGTAGACAAACGGTCAGAATCCTTTCAGAAATACCCCAGATATGTCAGACCAATGGATCTATAGGAGGAGCACAGGCGTTAATACCTCAACCCTTTCAGCCTTTGCAAGTAGCGATGGGATCCAGGACCGTGGATCCAAGGATCTGTCGGAGCTCTATTGACCATCGATCTTAACCTTTACATAGGTAGGAGAGTGGACTTGACAATGTCCTGAAAGTCCCGAAGTATTCAGAACTGTCCATTGACACAGGACGCGTGGCAGTCGGGTAGCATTTCATTGACTCGCGACTTGGAGTGGTCAAGGGTAGGACTGTACGAACTCACGATTCGCGAGATCACGATGTGATCGTGGTCATTGGATCCAAGCCACGGGAGAACCGTTGGATTAGAACCTCCGCGTGGTATTACGTATCGGGGGTTCAAAGGTTGAAAGAATCCCTTTTTGACTGCAGAAGTCGCGAAGTGTCGAGCATCGAGGGCTCGTGCGAACATGCGGCACATCCATTAGGTGGGGACCACGTGGTTGACAGGTGGCATAACAACAAGCACCCAGAGAAAGGTGGAAGCGGGTGACAGGTGGTGGAAACATGTCACCTGGGAAAGAGTCAATCCATTGTTGACTTATTGTGGCTCGGGGTTTTGAAGGATGAAGAAGTTGCGCCTTGATCGCTAATGTCATGAGACGCTTAGAGCCAAGGTCTCGTGCGATGGATGGCAGTGAAACAACTCATAAGCAGAGTACAACGAAGGAGACAAGTGGCGTGTACGCATCGCTTTGGCAGAGTCCACGTAACGTTGACCTATTGCGTATTGGGGATTCGCAAAGGAGGAGCATGAGGGCTCAATACTCCAACTAGGGAAGTCGTGAGTTGCGAGTAGTGCTAGTGTTTATCCTAGCCTACAGTCATATGTAGCAGGCGCTAGTGAGGAGGGAGCCATACCCATATTGCATCTCGAGTATCAGCATTTGGAGAAAGAGGAGTCAAGAGCCTTGACTCTCCAAATCACGAGTTGTGAAAGGCACTTGCGCTAAGGCTAGGTTATGGTCACTTGGAGAAGGATAAGAGAAGGGATAGTCTGCGCTAGGCCCCATAGAAATTCAGGGATTTCGTCCCTCGAAGAAAAGGACAAAAAATTCTAGGTTTCCGTAGTGGGTGTGTGACAACCAACTCCCTGGTTTCTCTAGCATCCACTAGAAGGAAGCACCAACTCCCTGGTTTCTCTAGCACCCACTAGAAGGAAGCACCAACTCCCTGGTTTCTCTAGCACCCACTAGAATGAAGCAACAACTCCGTAAGTGTTCCAGCACCAACTAGATGGAAGCACGAACTTCCAGTCACACAGGCACCAACCTGTAAAACAAAGAACAACAGTTCTCCCTTGCACCACCCTGCCACCCTAGTTTCTCTAGCTACAACCAGATGGAAGCTACAACTCCCTATGTTCAAGAACCCACTTGAACCTCTGAGGACAATAGTCCTCCCTATCACCTCCCTACCACCCTGATTATAAACTTTGCTATATATAAATTTATCACAGTGATACAATATTTATCAATGGCCTACCAGTCTCATCATTGTTCTGCTACACTTCTCTGCTCTACCTACATTAGTGTCTTCCTGCACACCCTCCTTACACTTTATGTTCTTCTGTCTTTTATGCTCTATGTTCCATGTCCCTTCTATGCACCATTCCTATTCTGTGCATTTCAGCTGCTACACTCTGCCTCCTTCTACACACCTGAATCACTCTCAACAACACTCAATCTCTTCTCTATTCTGTGTTTTTATTCTTTTTGTGCATCTTCTTCATCCTCTATTCACAATTCTTATGCATGCTCTCGCCATGTCGAGTGCTCTTCCTGATCATCATTGCAAATCTTCAGCTTCTCTGGTAGTTATGCCCATGCGTCCATCATCACTGGGTGTTATGCCGAGATTCCTTAGCCTCTCCAGCAGTCGAGACTCTTTGTCTTCTCTTTCACAGTCGATCTCATTCCCTCTGTTGCAGTTCCAGGCTCCAATGGTCTTACATCTATCAATAGCCTCTATGAATAGTCTTCATTCCACTGGAAGATGCCTCGAGACAATTCATCTTCTGTGGTGATCACCCTGAAGTCTCTTCTAGTCCTCTGGAAGAAACCATCAGTCATTTCTAGTAGTTACATTGTGAACCTCCACAAAAATGCATCAACAACTAAATCGCCAACCGTCCAAGAGTCATGATTTAGTTCTGCTAACAGAATCATAACTGATCGATTAACTGTGAAGATCAACAATAGCCCTTCGATCAGATTTCAAAGTATCCAACACCGTTGGATTACAAGCACAGGGTCTCGCGTTGATTTTTCCATTTCACATTTCGGCATTTTGACATTTCAACATTCCTGTGGTGAACAGTCTTGACTCTTCATGTTACGATCACCGAAAAAGAGCTTAACTTGGTGCTATCTCCTCCCTCTCACATGACCATTGACGGTGACCACAAACTACACCAAAAGGTGTTTTCACATTTCGACATTCTTGTGAAGAAGTGTCTCGACACTCCAATTCACAATCCCTGAAATGGAGCCAGATCAACGGTCCACAAAACTTCATAATCTAATCCCTTCTTTTCTTAATCGAACAACTGACAGGATTTCGACGTTTTCCCTTCGAGTCATCATGACTCCAACATTATAAAATTCATGATCACAAAATCTCCAAAGTGATCGGCTAGTTTACATAACCCACTGAGATGGACGGTTGACGAGATTTCAGAGTTTTTTCTTTCGAGATTTCGAGACTCACAATAGTCCCTTTCAGCATTTCAGAGTTTGAGACTTCATGATGGTGGAGTTTCTTCTTGCTATGTAAAACCCCGAAATAGAAAGTTCTGATGTGAAATAAACCTGTTTACGTCACACGTGGATTGACATGTGCCGAATAGCTGCCACGTGTCACTTTTATTCGTGACTTACATGTGCCTGAAATGTTGAATGAACTTGACACTTGTCATTGCCTGATTGTGCCACGCATCCTTAGTTGACGTGGTTTGCTTATGTGGTTGTTTCAGGATTTCGGCGTTTCGCATTTCGCAACTTCAGGACTCTTGTGATGAAGAGTCTCGACTCTTGACTCCTCCAACTCCCGATATCCAAAACTCTGAAATGGAGTCAGATCAATGGTCCACAATCTTAATGATTCGTCAGTCCAAATATTTTCGTGATTTCGCATATCGTGAGTTCCTGCCGTGAGTTTCTTCCTTGACTCCTCCAACTCCCGATATCCGAAACTCCAAAATGTCATGGTTTCGCATTGCACGATTTCATTATTCTTGTCATGATTTTCCTTGACACCTCCAACTCCCAGTATCCGAAACTCCAAAATGGAGATTAAGTCGTGGTTTTGCATTTCGCAATTTTCTGTCGTGAGTTGCTTCCTTGACTCCTGGAGTTTATGCTTCTGAATGGGATCCAATGATAACTTGTTGAACTTTCCATTTCCATGCCATTATCCCTACGTTGTTGGTCGTGATATTTGCTATCAATGAAAAACACTCATACTCTGCACTATCTCTTCTGATCTTATCAAGCTTGCTCTGTTGCGTCTTTCCCAAAATACTTTGGGTGCCCGCCTGGCACATTCTTCCTGTACTTAAGCCATCATTGTTGTTTTACTTGCCATCAATGATAAGAATACGCTGCCTGTAAAATATGCCAACAATCTCCCCCTTTGGCATTGATGGAAACAAAAACACCCAGACTCTTTTCTCCCCCTTTGACATCAATGTCAAAGAAAACATGCTCCCTCTGAGTTGTTGCAGTACTTGTCGGAGGTATCATATATTCAACCAATACAAACTCCCTCTAAACGGATGAACTATCTTATTTGAGTCATGCAAAGTATTTTTATCTAAGCCAGAGTCTTCTCCTTCTAATTCTTGGACTTGTTCATCTTCAGCTTTTGCTGTATCCTCTGTAGAATACTCAAAATTGCTCACCTCTCTTACTGGGACTCCTTCAACAACCTTTTCTTGTCATAATTGGATGACTCCCCCTGTCACTATTCTCTCTTTGCTTCTGACTACTTTCCTCCTTTGTTCCTAAAAGGTTAGCTTTCCCTGACAAGGTCTTTCCTCTTGTTATCTCTACAGGATGTCATGTATATCATTTTGTAAAACAAAATGTTGTTGCTGAGGATGTTGTTGTCCTACTGAAACACTATGTAATTGTAGCTCATACTTTTCAAACAGCCCTTGGATATGCCCATTGATTCTCATCAATTTCTATTACTGCAAATTCATTTTTCTTCCATGATTCTTACAACCCAAGGCTTTTATGACCATATACATCACAAGAGAAAAACACTACAAACATTCTCACATCTGCTTTTCCTTTTTACAAAT